>QWTY01016026.1:0-14602 GCA_008033365.1 Pseudorectes ferrugineus
AGTTGGGATGAGGAGAAACAGGATTGCCAGGTTTGATTGCTAGTTCCCATGCTGCTTTGATGGATACAATAGCTTTTTCCCCCTGTGCCTTACTTAATCCACATGAATAATGAGAACACATTTTACCCCCTTACATAATTACCACTGGATAAGGTATGACATCTAATGACCTTAACACATTTTGAGATTGTTATGTGAAAGACACCACACATGGTGGTAACATCAGTTATGGAAGTGGGTATAGTAGCAGGAGACAGATTTATGTCCTAATCCAGGAATGCATCCTAAACCGTGAATACAGGGCGTGCAAGGGATTTGAATATACCCAGAGCAAGATTAAGACACAAACGAGGTCAAATGTGGGTAACCAAAATGATAACTCACTTTTATTTACTATCAAGGAAGAGAGTAAGGAGGAAAGATAGAAAAGTAGGAAAAAGCAAAGAATTACAGAAAGCAAGAAAGGATCCCACGGCCCCTTATCACACCAGGTCCTCACCTGCAGATTGTATCAAAGGCGCCCGGGCTCTCGCAGTTCAGACTGTCAGCAGTTCAGGCGCGAGAAGCTGCTATCTGCTCCTTTTGTTTTGTAACTGTCGCAGTTCGCGCCGACGGACCCAAGCAGTGGCGAAACGGGTTGTTTTCTAGCAGCTCCGCTATTAAAGACCAAATTAACATGTGGCTTAACATGTGAAATTGCTTTACATAAATATTACTTACTAGTTAAATATAGGCTGTAGAAACGCGTGTGCTGCATATATGAATATTAACAAATGCAGGGCCCATTTGAACAAGGCAAAGGCAGCCTCCAAACCTCAAAATAGGAATCTGAGTCAAAGCATTATTGTGTGTAAGCTCAAAACTCTGTCATTAGCGTTAGTTGTCTTCATTAGAGCAGCCCTCCTCCTGCAGTCACTTTAAGCCATGTATCCTTCTTTCTCTGACCAGAAATCAGCACCATTTTGAAATAAATATTTGGGTATTAAATCATTACAGCTCTTTGTTGTTTGTATCATAATGTTTAGCCAGTAAGGCAGTTAAGTTTAAAATCACTCAACCAAGGACAAATTCCGGCTGTGGAAATGGAAAATAACTGGTCATGCTTGAAGAGAATGGTGGCACTACAGCAACAGGTCTACTGTGTTTGATGGCTTAAAGAGAACCAGACATTTTGGCTATAGGTGGAGGGACATTTGCTACAAAAAGGACAAACCCAAGAAACGGCATGGAGGTAAAGAGACCACAGGAGGAAATGCCTGAAAGGAGAGTTTTTCAGCTCTCTTTGAAACATTGCAGCTAAAACTATCATAAAGTCAATTTCAGTCACAGCTTTAAATTATTGACATTATGTACTAAATTGCTATCAGTGTAATCTTTATTTTTTGATATTTCATTCTGTAAGAATTTGGTTGTTGTTCTGTGTCATTAGGAGAAACAATTTGATGAGATTTGGAAGACTAAGCCTCAAAGGCAGGTAGTGTACAGCTAGGTATACTTCAAAGTGGAGCTATTGTCAAATGGACAGTAGAAACAGGAGATATGCAGGAGGAGAATTTTGGTATCTTAAGCTGCTTCTTTCTTTCAGAATAATTGTCCCAATATTGCTCTTGAAATAAGATCTTGGCTTTGCAGTTTAGAAAAAAAACAAAAGATAATAATAACTGAGTTTTTGACACCCTGTCACAATCCTTCATGAGTTTATCCCTAACCTGAGGATTCTTGCTGGAATGGCAAATCCAAAAATACTCCATTTTCTTAACTCTTCGCAAAAGTATTTGCTACATGACAGGAAATGGAGATTGATCAGGTGGCTCCACACACAGAGAAGGCATCAGCGAGACAGCAACTGAACCATAATGACTTCTGAAGTCTCTTGGCAATGCTCTTACCAAAACATTACGCAGCAGTTAAGATAATGCTTTTATCTATTCCCCCTATGAACTAAAAGGAGGACACAGCCCTGCAGCCAAAGCAGCATGCAGAGGAGAGGAGAAGTAAGGTTAGCATTTAAAGTTTAGGTGAACACTTCAAAAATTTCTAAATCTTTGACCTCATTATGTTTTTACACAGTTTCTGTAATAACAGTCTCCAAGAGTAGCTATGACATCTGCCAATCTGGAACTACAGAAAAATAATGAAATAAAAGGCTTTCAGTCTAAGTAGTCTACATCTAAACAGTCGCAGTGTTATTAAATGCTACAAACTTCTTCAAAGTCCATGTGTAGGAGTTTACTGACTAGGCACAAATGAACTTTCTTCCACTTTCAGCTCATTCTTTTATGAAGCACTGAATATTTAAGTACTTTTAGTTAGTTATTTTATTTTTTTCTTAAAGCTGAGATAAAAGCTTGATTCAAGAAGACTCTTGCATTGGAGACCAATCCCTCTGTGAATAAAGGCCAACAGAATATTTAACTTTTTGATCAATACAGTGTCTAATGAAGTCTTGGCAGTTACAGCTGTTGTAGTTTTAACTGAAGAGCTTAAAGGGCAGGTATGGCTTAAACTGGATGCCTGTCCATAAACATATGTTGTCTTGAAGATGTAAGTATGAAATTTAACTCAACAAAAGGGAAGGATTCAGAATGAGGCAGCCTGTAAGGATGTGTGTGGCTGCTCACACAACTCCTGATCAGGTTTTGGCTAGCACATTGCTCATACTAATGCCTGATCTATGCTGGGACCAGCACCATTAGGTCAAAGTGAGAGCAACACACATCCAGGACACGATGGCCAGGACAAAGGTCATTTTGCAGCCACTATCTCCTGCATCTCACCATCACCTGCAGCCATCATCCCTGCATATTGAATATCTGGCAATCCACCAACCCATGGAAATAGTATAGACAAAAATTCTAAACTGGAAGGTGTAATGACATCAGCTTACCCGAAAAGCTTTTCAAGCAGATGCAACATCAGTTGGACTGCTGAGGTTTTTGTGCTTCCTGGTGTGATACAAGGGAGACCCACACCATGACAGAGGAGGAAGAATGAGCCATTCCAAGTGACTATTTTGTTTGTAGGCATATGAGTTGCCAGTTAAGGTTTGCAAGTTATGAGTTAGAGATTTTGTGAGTTAGAAAGCTCATTAATTAAGTGATGAATTAGTGAATTCACATGACTAGGCTGCACAAAGGGAATTGTACATGAGCCTTTGTTTGATGTGTTTGTTTTCTTTCCAAAAGAGCTCATAAAATAAAGTTTAATTTACAGAATAAATTGTCCTTTAAGTCTGAGAGATCCAAGCAGACCACGACGTGTTATAAGAGCTACATACATACACATTTAAAATTAAATCCTAAACTAAACACACCGGTTTCTGTGTTGCTGTAAATTTGTGCAGCCTCAGCACTTGACATTACTTAGAACAGATACTTTGGGACTTTGTGTAAATCTACTTTAGTTTACAATCTGCATATAAACTATATTTAATGAGAAACAAGGAAGTCCACAGACAATTATACCTAAGGAGATATGCATATCTCCTATTATTCATAATAGCTCTATTTCAGCCTAAGCAAGGATTAAAAGAAGTCATTGACCCTCCCAGTATTTATATCACTTATCTTGCAATATTGAAATGGGCTCTTGGAAAATATTTATGGAGATATTGATAAAAAAATCAATTTTATTTTGAGGAATTTAAAAGGAATCAGAGTTGCAAATCCTTGTAGGACAGTGTGCAAAGACTGCTTACAAGTTGATAGAACATTACGTGTTAAAACCGTAATTTAAATACTTATATTTGTCCATACAGTTTTTTAAATCTTTATGTACTTTCTTTCACTTTCAGCATACCACCCTCACAAGAGGAAGGGTTGTTCCTTAGGCTGAGATGGGACTCCTCCTGTTCCAGCTTGTGCCTACTTCTTCACACCTTTCCCCTTGGTGGGCTACAAGTCCATCAGACCACAAAATCACAAAATAAGCTGAGTTGGAAGGAACCCACAAGGATCATCTAGTCTAACTCCTGCTCTGCACAGGACACTCCAAGAGCCCCACCACGTGGCTGAGAGCATTGTCCAAACACTTCTTGAACTCTTGTCAGGCTTGGTGCTGTGACCACTTCCCTGGGGAGCCTGTTCAATGCCCAACCATCCCCTGGGTGAAGAGCCATTTTCTAACATCCAACCTAAACCTCCCTGGACACAGTTTCAGGCCAGTGCCTCTGGTCCTGTCACTGCTCACCACAGAGAAGAGATCAGTGCCTTCCCCTCTGTTCCCCTCACGAGGAAGCTGTAATTGCAATAAGATCTCCCCTCAGTTTCCTCCAGGCTGAACAGACCAAGTGTCCTCAGCTGCTCCTCACACAGCTTCCCCTTAAGGCTCTTCACGATTGGACTGCCTTTTCTTGTTACTAAGCTCTCAACGTTCCAGTAACCATTACTTCTGCATAATTGGCAACAATTCCCTCCTTCTAAAACTGATTCTTCATCTATACTACAAAGATTTGCAAAATATCTTGTAAAAGCACAAAATACAAGCTGCAACAATTCCAACATGTTGTAAGAAAATTTCTAAGCCATCTAAGATCTGTTAGCCGTGAGGTAAGCCAATCCCACCAAGACGTACTTTTAGTGTTCTCCTATTCCAAAATTGCTTTTTCAATTGATGATATTCCAGCCTCTCGAGCATTTATGCCAATTCCCCCTTTTGGGAAGGAGAGAGGTTTTCTCTCTCTACTTCCATATATTACTTTCAATTGATTGTCTGACACTGAATTGATCCTAGACAAATTCCAATAACAATTGTGATAATTATAATACAGATTAGGGCCTCAAGTAGTGTAGCCAGCCAACCCTTCAGTGACTAACTCCCAATTTCTTGCAGAATTTTGTTTAGCCAATTAGTCTCTGCAGCCTTTTGTAATTCCTCAGGGAATGGTCTGGCTCACTGATTCAGTAATAGGTATACAGGTGGTGATATTACTCAAATTGCACATTTTGCCAAGCCCTTGAACTAAATCTAATAGAAGGTTCCAAATTTCTCCAGAGGAAGCTACATTCCTTTGAGCTACTATTCTACAAAGTAAGTATAGAAATATGATTTTCCTTAACCTTTTCATTGTAGACAAACACTACCATACACTGCATAACCATCAAAAAATTCACTTGATCTTAATTACAATTTATTAAATATTTTGTTTCAATCTTATCTGTAAAGGATTTGATGTCTGCTGAAGAGTCCAGTGAAGTGTTTCCAGGTTTGGGGCTGCTTTGTCCAGGTGTAGTGAATGCAGGAGTCTCAGCCAATAGTTTTTATGCCCATGTGGGTAATCAGGAGAACTTGGAATGGTCCTTTCCACTTTTCCTTAAGTGGTTCATCATTCCACATGTGGACGTATACCTAATCCCTGGGTTGATGAGGATGTACCTGAGTGTCCAAGGTTGTTGAGGATGCTAAACAACAAACCTATGCAAAACTGAGAGCTCTTTTCCCAAAGATAATACATACTCTTTTAAATTACTACTTCCTATCACATGGCTTTCTCCTGAGATAGTTAGTTTGATACGAGTATAGCCTGCCATAAATAATTTCATAAAGTATAGCCTGCCATAAATAATTTCATAAAGACTTACTCTTTCTTTGGATCTAGGCTGTATTCTAATTCTTAATAAGGCTAAAGAAAAAGCCTGAGGCCATCTTAGTGAAGTTTCTTGACAAATCTTACTTATTTGCCATTTCAAGTTTCGGTTCATCGTTTCTACTTTTCCACTGGACTGAGGTCTCTTAAGGAGTGTGCAGATTCCATGTAACTCCCAAGCACTTTGCATAAACTTTGAACTGTTTCAGCCACAGAATGAAATTCTCTGTCCGAAGACAGGCCCAGTGGTACCCCAAATCTGGGTATAATTTCCTTTAACAAAACTTCTGTTACTTCTTGAGTTTTGTTTATGCGACAGAGAAAGGCTTCTGGCCATCCAGAAAAGGTATCTACCAAGAACAATATCAATAACCATCTTCCTAGGGTAGTTCTAAAAAAATCTGTCTTGGTTTAAGACAGAGGTGGACACTCTAAAATGAGTTACCACCTCTTAGATCCATCCAGTCCCTTTCCACCAATAAGGAACAAATACAAGTAGATATAAGTGAATAGATAACAATTTATTGACAAGTGACCAGCTACAGGCAAAAAATAACAGTAAATAATCACTAGATACAAAATCGCTAAATTTCACAAATCACATGGGAACAAAGAGACACCCAAAATGGCAGAAACACCTGCAGGGTGACCCAGCCTCAGGGATCGGCTCACTTTGCAAACCTCACTCCAAAACAGTTTTTGATAGCGTGCGGAAAATCACGGTGCCAAAGGCCGGTGTTCACAGAAGAGTCCTGCAAAAATCAACTTTATTTGAATAAAGAAATAGTCTAGTGGGCCATACCTCTGTGGGGTCTCTCAAGTTTTTGGAGGATCCAGCCTCCTTTTATCCTAAACTCCCAACCGCATGTTGCCCTCTTCCGTTCCCCACTGGCTGAGGTACTAGGAATGTACCAACTTCCCAAACCACCAACTACATGTTTTCCCTCCAACATGTACCCCCACACCCATTCTTCTAGAATATGATTGCGTCTTTCAGGTTATCTAATTATATGGTCTGATCTCTCCTAGACTCTCTCTAGGAAAATCTGATCTTAAAATTTTCCCACATGAATATAGAACTAGGCTCTGTGGGTCATAAACAGGGGAGGCTCTGAGTAGCTTACTGAGGCAAGAGGTTTGCCGGATTTTCTCAAAGACTTCAATAGTCTTGGCTTGTTGCTGGATTGTAGCATCCAGCCTGGCTATTTGAATTTGGAGCCTGAAAAAGAAGTACAGATCTTATCACAGAAGTCCACAAGAGAACAAATCCCAAAGGAAGAGCATGAAAGAACCTAATCTAAAACAAAAGCATCTTTGAAAATCATGTATTAGTATCTCACTGGGATGCAAAATGACAGTCCTGCTGTTTTCACACAATCACACAAAGTGAAGCCTTGCTCCACTGTCTTACCGTTGAACTTGTTCTTCCAGCTGGGGGATGACAGCTGCAGCTGAAGAATCAACCAGGCAGCCTTGCACGTTCCTCAAAATTGTTACTACCTTCTTCTCCTTTGGGGCATTCTTCCCTGACTCAGCATAATAATCATTCTTGTCAAGATGTTCTTTCAGGTCCTTGAGCTGTCAAACCACAAGAAGAATCCCCAGTAGACAGCTTTTATATATTAAAAAAGTGGACTGCTTTGACTCTGATGTTAACTTTCAAAACTTCTGTTACATCTTCATCATTTATAATGGGCCCTCTCCTACACTGATTTCCTAGAATGTTTCCTAAAGACTGGCACAACACTTGTCCTCTCCTCTCTGAAGGACTCTGAATATACTTTGTAGCCTGTTCTGGTGTCATGGTTTAGGAATGGTACTCCCCAATTTTGTGCTCCCACTGAGACTCTCCAAACCACACTGCTGCTCACTTGCTCCCTCCTTCCTTTCCCCCTTGCCCCTGTGACAGGAAGGAGAGAACTGGGGACACAAAAGATAAAGGTCATGGGTTCAGTTAAGACAAATTTACTGGAAACAGCAATGAGATAAGAAAACAAACAGTAACAGCAACAGTATGCATAAGAAAAGTGTTCAAGAGAGAAGTAAGTGATTCATATGCAAATGCTCAGAACCAGTGTTACCCAACCACTCCCTCTGCCACACTTATTCATCCACAAGGGAATAGGCTCCCTTTCCTTCCCCTTTCCCCCTTCCCCTTCCCAACCCACCCCACCCCGTCCTCCATCCTCCAATGACCTGAGATGGTATAGAATAACCTCAGGGTCCTAGCCATGCCCCCTCCTGGCTACTGCAAAAATTAACCCTGTCCTGGCCACAACCAGGGCAGTTGACTATTCCAACATGATTAGAAAGTCCTGCTCTTCCTAAAGTGACTTTACAGCTCCATAACAGTGGTGATGTGGTGAAGAAATACTACAAAACACCAGCACAACACTCCAATAGGCCTACACTTTCTCTGTCAACACACAGTCCACTTTGCCAAACCCAAGAGAAGAAGCAAATACCGTGTGCTCCATGAAGCTTGGAAAGCAGCTTTTTGAAAGGAATATATGTCCTTCTCCAATTAAGGACAAAGTGACATTACAATTTGTGATTTTTTTAACTGTAGTCACCAGACTTATAAAGTAAGTCGAGTCAATTATGTGTCACTCAACTTACTCCTGTTGCAAAGTTGTGTAGTGTACTAAGACCACCTTAGTGCAGCCCTCCACTGTTACTTCAAGTGATGTCAACAGGCAAGCACCAAAGGCAACAGTGCTGTTCCTTCCCATCACGGCTAGCTGCACACTGAACCACCTCATGTTACACAAAAATATTAAGGAAGGATCAGTTCCCTGCTCTGTTTACTACAAAGAAGGCTTGGGACCCTGCTGAGAAACAGGCATTTTCCATACCCTAGTTTCAAACCTCTCCAGTTTCTCCAACAGCAGTTTCTGTTTCTTCCTGCTGTTGGTCTTCACAGTTCCAAGTGAAGCTTCTTCCAGGGAGTTCTTTTTGAGAATTTTGTCAAGCTTCTGCCTGGCCAATGGCTAAGGAAATGGTGTTTCATAAGCATGGCAAAATCAGTGAGAACATGACAACAAAAGCGATGCTTTTACTGATGAAATTATATAATTAGAAGGGCCTACAGGTTGAGGGAGAGGTTGGCCAGCAGTTTGAGGGAGGCGATTCTCCCTTTCTACTCTGCTCTTGCGATACCCCACCTAAAGTACTGTGTCATCCTCTGAGGCCCCCAGCACAAGGCAGACATGGACCTGATGAAAAGAATCCAGAGGAGGACCACAAAGATGTTCATAGGGCTGGAACACCTCTCCCATGGAAAAAGGCTGAGGGACTTGGGGGTTTTCAGTTTGGGGAAAAACAGGCTCTGGGCAGATCTTATTGTAGCCTTTCAAGATCAAAAGAAGGATTGTAGTGACAGGTCAAAGGGCAATGGTTTAAAATGAAAAGACAGTAGATTTAGATTAGCTATAAGGAGGAAAATTTTTCAAGTGCTGTGATGGGACACTGGACCATGTTGTCCAGAGAAGTTGTGCTCATCCCTGGAGCTGTCCGAAATGAAGCTGAATGGGACTTCAAGCAACCTCTTCTTGCAGCCCTTCTGCTTCAAATACATATGAAATGAGGTCCAAAACACAGCTCAGGTCCAGATTCAATCACCTCCTCTCGGCACTATTTCAACATGAACTCACTAGCAAGAACACATGTGCTTACACTGATAGGTTCTATTTAGGGATGTCTGCATCTGTCTCTAAAAGTCACCTGTTCATCCTGCTCAGAATCTGTTTGAGTTGAAGAATCAACCTTTAGCTGAAGATCTTCTCCCTGTAGTGTAGGAAGCTAAACAAGCAAGAAGAAAGAGAAACAGCTGGGAAACGAACCCTCAGCAGGACTGCAGCATCACACTGCCTTCAAGTAGAGAGCATAAAGAAATGTGACTTCTGCCAAGGGTAATGTAAGAGCTCAGGAAGAGAGCTAAGTACCTTATTCTCAGAAGAGGAGATAAAATGTTCCTTCTGTTCTGCTCTTGCAGCTGACAATAGAGATAAAAAATAAGGTATGAGTGTTGCTGCTGTGAGTGTTTCTTTCACTTTGCTTTTCCAAAACTGATTCACTCCAGAGAGGCTTACAAAGGTAACCATGTAGTCCCTCTGAAATTACCTTTGCTGCGCTCCACTGCAGCAGAGCGCACATCCACTCTATTTTGGTCTGCAGCAGGACGCCGCACACTGGCCAACACTTTCCTTCGACATGCAGAATCAGTCTGCATAATTTAAAAGACACATGTGAGAACTGGCACAGGCAGCTTCCACACCCCCTTCCACCCTCAAAGTTTCTGCTTCACCCAAGAGGCTTAACAAGAGGGATAAGGTGATGGAAAGAACAAAAAGGGCAAACACAGACAGTGCATTTGGCATCTCTCTTGAGCAGAACTTCCAAAATAGGACAAAGTTCACCTCTCCAGTCTTGAGAGGACCTAGGCAGAAGAAATAGGTCTCTAAACTGTGGGTCATACGCAATCATTTGACATTGACTGGATCCACAGAAGAAATCTGTGAGGTGGGAAAAATCAATTCTCACAATGCCAGCTTTCTAGGACTTCAGAGGACTGTAACTAGAAGGAAGTTTTACTTCTTTGTCCTAGAAATCCTGCTTGGATGTCACCTGCAAGGAGGCCCAGGACATTGGCTTGTCCTCACTTTGTACCAGTCCCATCTGAACAGCTTGTCTGAAGCAGCAGCATGTCAAGGTCCAAGTTATGAGTGTGTGGCAGAAGCAGCAGCTAAGGAAAATGAGCCCAGAAGACAGTGAGTCAGAGGGACCCCATTGTCTTCCTCGGAGAAGGTACCTCAGAATCCCAGGGAAAACTCTTGTCTTCCTGTTTTGCTTCTCGTCCTGCTGGTGGCAAGACCCAATCTTCCTTTTTTGCTGCTTCCCCTGCTGGTTGCAAGACTCTGTCTTCCTTTTTTGCTTCTCTCACTGCTGGTTCCAAGACCACTAAGAAAAGATAAGCACATAATAGCTATGAATGCTTATCTTACTCTGCTTTTCTGCATCTGATTCATGCCAGAGAGGCATAAAAAGGTAACCACTTAGTCCCTCTGAAATTACCTTTGCCATGCTCCACTGCAGCAGAGCGCGCATCCAATTTACTGCAGTCTGCAGCAGGAAGCTGGACAGCAGCCGACACTTTCCCTTCACTTTCAGAATCACTCTGCGTAATTTAAAATACACACGTGACAACTGGCACAGGCTGCTTCTCCCACCACTCAGAGGTTTTGCTTCAGCCAACACGCCTAATGAGAGGGATCAGGGTGTGGAAAGAACAAAAAGGGCAAACACAGCCAGCGCATTCAGCATCTCTATTGAGCAGGGTTTTCAAAACAGGACCAAGTCCACCTGACCCAGCTAGAGAGAACCTAGACAGAAGAAATAAATCTGCAGGCTGTAGGGCATACGGGAACCCAGTTGACATTAACTGCATGTACAGAAGAGAGCTGTTTGATGGAAAAATGAATCCTCACAATGCCAGCCTTGTACAATTTTCACAGGACTGTAACCAACAGGGAGCTTTACTACATTATCCTTATTGTAAATCTAGCTTGGACATCAGCTGCAAGGAGGCCCAGGACATTAGCTTGACCTCACCTTGTACCAGTCCCATCTGAATACTGTGTCTGGAGCAGCAGAATGTGAAGGTCTAAGTTATGAGTGTGTGGCAGAAGCAGCATCAAAGGAAAATGAGTCCACAAGCCAGTAAGTCAGAGGAACCTCACTGTCTCCCTCAGAAAAGGTACCTCAGAATCCCAGGGAGAATCACCATCTTCTCCTGCTCCTCCTGCTGGTTGCAAGACCCCTAAGAACAGATAAGAGGCTCGTCATAGCTCTGAGTGCTTGTTTCACTCTGCTTTTCCAAATCTGATTCACTCCAGAGAAGCTTACAAAGGTAACCATTTAGTCCCTCTGAAATTACCTTTGCCACGCTCCTCAGCAACAGAGTGCACGCCCACTCCGTTGGGGTCTGCAGCAGGACACTGCACACCAGCAAACACTTCTTCTACAATTTCAGAAAAAGGCTGCATAATGTAAAACACACACATGAGAACTGGCACAAGCAGCTTCTGCACCCACTTCCACACTCAAAGCTTCTGCTTCAGCCAACACGCCTAAGGAGAGGGATAAGGTGACAGAAAGAATAAAAAGGGCAAACACAGGCAGCGTGTTCAAGCATTGTTGTTGAACAGGGTTTTCAAAACAAGACAAAGTCCACCTGCCCAAGCTAGAGAGAACATAGGCAGAAGAAATAAATATCTAAACTGTGGGTCATACACAACCATTTTACACTGATGATTCACAAAAGAGATTTGTGAGGAGGAAAAATCAGTTCTTACAATACCAGCCTTCTAGGACTTCAGAGGACTGTAACCAAAGGAAGCATTATTTCTTTGTCCTAGAAATCCAGCTTGGGGATCAACTGCAAGGAGGCCCCAGACATTAGCTGGACCTCACTTTGCCCCAGTCCTAACTGAACAGATTATCTGAAGCAGTAGCATGTCGAGATCCAAGGAAGGAGCGTGTGGCAGAAACAGCAGCAAAGGAGAACAAGCCCAGAAGCAGGTGAGCCAGAGGGACCCCACTGCCTCCCTCAGAGAAGGTACCTGAGAACCCCAAGAGGAACCACAGTCTTCCTTTTTCGCTTCTCCTGCTGCTGCTGGCAAGACACCTAACAAAGATAAGAAGCGTGTCATTTCTGTGAGTGCTTATTTCACTCTGCTTTTCTCCACCTGCTTCACTCCAGAGATGCCTACAAAGGTGACCACTTAATCGAAATTACCTTTGCTGTGCTCCACTGCAGCAGAGCACACATCCAACCTGTTGCTGTTTGCAGCAGGAAGCTGCACACTGGCCAACACTTTCCCTTGACCTTTAGAATCAGTCTGTGTAATTTAAAAGACACACACGTGAGAACGGGCACAGGCAGCTTCTCCACCCGCTTGCTTGTTCAAAACTTCTTCTTCTGCCAACAGGGCTAAAGAGAGGGATGAGGGGACAAAAGAAAAAAAAGAACAAACACAGCCAGCATATTCAGTGTTCTGTTGAGCAGGGTTTTCAAAATAGGATCAAGGACACCTGTCCAAGCTAGAGAGAACCTAGGGAGAAGAAATTATTATCTAAAGTGTAGGTCATACAGGAACTGTTTCACATTGACTGCATCTAGAGGAGTGAGATGGACCAATTTGATTTTTATTTATGCCTCAGCACATGTTATGAGGTGAAAAATGACTATAGGGGCTGTACACGTGCTGGGAGACCTGTCCCTGGGGAGCCTTCGCCTGGCCGCCAATCAGGGCAAGAGAAAGCTTCCATGATTGGCTGCAAGCGACCCCCCACTTGCCAGTGGGGCAGATCCCTGGATGCCCAGGAAAAAATGCCTGGGAAATTGGGCCATGGGAGGAGCCTTAGCACACATAAGCAGTGAACCGCACCACAACAGGGACCATTTTCTTTGGGTTTCTTGGAGGGAACAGGGGCTTGCCTGGAGGGTCAGCTCACTCGCTCCCCCCGCCTCTCATCTTTTCTTCCCTGAGGTCCTGCTTCCCTGTCCGCACCTGTCCTGTCCTACTTCGCAGTTTCCCCAAGACAGCTAAACACCACAGCAACCTCATGCTCCGCTGTTTCCCCGACAGAGCAGCTGCCACCGCCCGCAGCCACCATGCCCCAACCCTGAGAACCCACAGCTGTTCCACAAGTGCACCCATAGCCACAGCAGCCTGGTTCTCCACCGATGGAAGGGACACACAGCCAGCTGCTATTTGGAAATCACGCCTAGCCCGCCATAGCAGCCACGCAGACTCATCGCAGATTGCAGCACACACGCTCCATCTGCCGAGCTGACGCCGACAGGCCGCCCAGTGTACAGCGCTAAAGATCTGTCCCTGTCTTCTGTTTCTCCCTCCATCTCCCTTTTCCCCTCTTTGCACCTTTTTGTACCCCCCTGCGGTAGGAACACTTATCTTTCCTTGTCAATAAACAGTTCTCAGATATAATATTGCCACACTTGCGCTTTATTTTCGTCCGAGAAATCTATCAAAAAGAATCCTGCCTGACTCCCCTTTTATAGCGGGATGGGACAAGGAGTAATCTGAGTGATGGAAAAACAGCAATCCTCACAATGCCAGCCTTTCACTGGTTTCGGAGGACTGTAACCAACAGGGAGCTTTACTGCTTTGTGCTATACTAGAAATCCTGCTTGGATGTCAGCTGCAAGGAGGCCCAGGACATTAGCTAGACCTCACTTTGTCCCAGTCCTGACTGAACAGATTATCTGAAGCAGCAGCTGGTTAAGGTCCAAGTTATGAGTGTGTGGCAGAAGCAGCAGCAAAGGAAAATGAGCCCAGAAGCCAGGGAGCCAGAGAGATCCCACTGCCTCCCTCAGAGAAGGTACCTTAGGATTGCAGAGGGAGTGTTTGTCTTCCTTTTTCTCTGCTCCTGCTGCTCTGTAGACTCCTAACAAAGGATGAATGTGTAATTTCTGTGAGTGCTTATTTCACTCTGCTTTTCCCAATCTGCCTCATTCCAGAGAGGCATATAAAACTGACCATTTAGTCCCTCTGAAATTACCTTTGCCACACTCCACTGCAGTAAAGTGCACATCCAACCTGTTGCAGTTTGCAGCAGGAAGCTGCATGCTGACTGACACTTTCCCTCGACTTTTGGAATCAGTCTGTGTAATTTAAAAGATGCATGTGAGAAGTGGCACAGGCAGCTTCCTCACCCGCTTCCACACTCAAAGTTTCTGCTTCAGCCAACAGGTGTAACAAGAGGGATCAGGTGACGGAAAAAACAGAAGAGGCAAGCGCAGCCAGCTCATTTGGCATCTCTATTGAGCAGAGTTTGCAAAACAGGACCAAGTCCATCTGCCCAAGCTAGAGAGAACCTAGACAGAAGAAATAAATCTGTAGACTGTAGATCATATGGGAACCCAGCTGATGTTAACTGCATGTACAGAAGAGAGCTGTTTGATGGAAAAACAGCAATCCTCACAATGCCAGCCTT
>QWTY01016029.1:0-15190 GCA_008033365.1 Pseudorectes ferrugineus
AGGAAAGGAAAGGAAAGGGAAAAAAGAAATTCCTCTCTTTTTCTAGGGACTTATTTTGTCATTTGCTGCCTTAATCATCTACTGAGACTAGAACCTCTCTGGCTCATTTCTTGGTCCTGAAATGGAAATAGTCGTTTTTATGTATTTTGTAAAATTGTATGTCAGAATCAATTTGGATATTTTTTATTATATTTATCATTTAATACCACAGACATCATGATCATTTTTTCTTCACTTAGAAATGCCTTTGTCTTTTTGAAGAGTGGCTTCTTTTCTTTAAATAACTCCTTTACCTTATTCTTACAAAATGATGATTTGTTTTGTCCTTTATTAAATTTTTTTGAGAGGTAGCACTCATTTTCTCCAGTCTTCTACTATGGAGTTTTAAAATAATTTCTGTGCCAACTGAAATATGTAACTCTCCTAGCTGATATAAAACTAATATTGTAATATTTTTCCTTTATGTGCCATTTATTTTATGTAGATTTCATGTTAGTCATTGATAGCATTGCTTCACTAAAGTGATTCAAACGAAACTTTCTTTAACATGCAGCACAACTCCATCATTGGCATAACACAGCCTGGTCACTTTTTGCCCTGCTTCTTTCATAGTTAATTTATGTTAAGATTGGTCTTTCTACAAACTTCCCAATATATCTGTATCCATTCATTCATAATGGTAATTTTATTTTAAACTATGAACTGTTTGCAGTACACTATGATGTCCAGTTTATCAAGATTTAAAAAAATAGCATGAAGCTACAACATGGATTAGGATCTTTTATATGTAGATAGAGTTTCAGTTTCTGTTTCTTAAAGGCCTTGCCATTTTGGTTCAAGTGACATTATAACAAAGTTTCCCATCTGTTTACTCTTTTCTAAAAGTCTGTTACTGTTCCCTCATGCCCAAGAGTTCTGTGGATTTCAGCATATTAGAGAGCTTCACCAGAATTTTCTCTCCTACATCTGGGGACTGTCCCTGGTAGGCCTATCCTGAGAGCTCTTTTAATGAAGTTCTATGCCACTGAGAATTTGCCAATACAACCTTATGAAGGCTATCTCATTATCCAACGTGCAAAGTCACAAACCTTCATCTTCACCCCAAATTCAGTATTGCATATATTATTTGAACAACACATGCATTTGAACTACTATTGTTAAATTTCAAAATGTCCTTCTGCGTTATTTTATACGTATATTACCACAGTATGCAATGATACTGGTACACACTAATTATCTAATTAACCAGGACAGACAATTCAATTATAAATCCTACCTTTGCTCTAAATGTATAATTATTTTTTTAGGACATGAAGTTGCTTTACACCTTTGACCCCAATTTGAAGGTCCTAAACTAATTATTTTTCTTTGCTAATGAGCCAATATGGGTTGAATTTGACTTTCATTAATGGCTTAAATTCTTGTATCAGCTAGTGTTTGGTTACTGAAACAGGGAAGGAAACATTTAGCATATAGGTTGTGTGATCTTTACAGAGGTAACTTGGACTTCTTTTAGAGATTTGCCTTGACTCCAGCTGCAACTGACATGGTAAAACCTTTGGCTCAGCTGTGAAAAACACAAGTGATGCAAAAATCGCTACCTACAAACAGACGCCTAACAAGTCTCCAAGCAATGGCTGTTTTCAAAGAACTTCCTCCTGGTTTTATTGTTGAACATGATGTTCTGTAGCATGGAGTACCTCTTTAGTCAGTTCTCATCACCTGTCCCAGCTCTGTCTCTCCCAATCTCTTACCCACCCACAACCTGCTTACTGAGGAGACAGAGGGAGAAACAGAGAAGGCATTGATGCTGTCCAAGCCCTATTCAGCAATAGCCAAGATATTGATGTGTTATCAATAATCTTTTGTTCACCTGCCTAAACCACAGCACAATATAGGCTGCTACAAAGAAAATTGACTCCCCAGACACGCTCAGTACAAATACCTGTGTTTGGCATAGAAGTGAATTGCATAAACATGTAGAAAACAGCTCTCATCAGCCACGAGAAAAGTATCTAGGCTGTACTATGAGTCCTCAAAACTCTCAGCAATAAACATGAACGTACATCTCATTTATTTTGTAGTATATAATGATCCAGTTCAATATCCCTTTATTTATTTGGAAAAGCAATATTTTGACTGAGTACAAAAAGTGATTTGTGCTACAATCTTCCAAAATTACTTAATTTTTTTCAAATAGCATAATCTACTGTATGGATACATTTTTTTTTTTTTTTTCTCACACTCTTTGCTTCCTTTTCAGTCTCCATGAGAGGTACAAACACCTCTCTAAAGTAATATTTTGCAAGAGAACAGTTTGAATTAGAAAGGTGGATCCCAGGGACCTCTTTTTGTTCTAGAAAGAAGGTCTTTAAACTATTAGGTAACCATCAAAATACATTATTTCCTATACCCAAAAATAGACATAAAATACATATTCCAGAAAAAGGTATCATAAATATACTAGATATTACTAATGTTTTTTCCTAATGGTATTAATATTCTCATTTATATTTATAACTTTATAAAATGAACCATCTGTCTCACTAGCTGTAGGAGACCAGATTACAGTAGCCATAATATGATTCATTTTCAATAAAAATCACTACTGGTTAATTATAACGTGAAGTCTCTACTGGAAATGGAGCAATTATTTCAATGGTACTTATAATGCTAGCAAGCTTGACAAATTCAATTTTTTTTTTTTTTGGTTGCTGAACTATGGACTTAAAACTAACACTCCTCATTAAAACATGGGGAAAAAACTAAACTCACAATTCCTCACCAATTCTGCTTCTCATAAACCAAGATGTTTTTCATGCCAATTGCTCAACGATAGTTCAGACCATTTACTTTCCTTTTAAAAAAGTCTTTACAGATAACTCCCAAATCTTGCTGTCCATTGTGATTTCTGCTCTACATTTCTTCCTGTTAATAAATGTTAACAAAGGTGCCCTACTGACCCAATAATCCCTGTGTTCTAATAATGCAATTTCAGAATTTTGTTCCTAGTCCCTCTTATCTGTCACTACTGTTTTTCCCACTTCTCAGATTTTTGACAGTTGGAAATTCAAATTATGTGCCTGGCCCATGCCTAAGACACAAAATTAAGTCTTGTCTGCATTTGACTTCTCTGCAGGTGAAAGAAAAGATGTGGCTTCAAACCAGCTGCGTTCAACAGGTTCATAACACAACAGTGTTCTTAATTCAATTTTAACCTGGTTCAAGCCAGCATAATATATATGAACCACAGCCAGAGGGATTTAAATTAAGTATGAACTAAAGAGTGTCTACTCTGATTAAAAATACAGGTAGTGACTGCATCTCTAGTCTGTTTTCAAGACTCAGAATAATAAAGAGAACAAAATAATAAAATAAAGAAACTACGAGGACAGTCGCATGTCTCTTTATGTGTTTTTTGTAGTTGGAAAGAAAAGGGGCAGAATAGTGAAAAGAGAAAGAGAAAGAAAGAAAGACTAAAAGGAAATTTAGAGAAAATTGTTCTTGTGGTGACATTAATAGCAAAAGGAATGGAAGATAAGAGCAGTTAGAAAGCACCAAATGAGTAGCTCATACTATGAGTGAGAGCACTAGTTACAAGGACCAGGAAAATTAAAATGTCGGCTCAAGGGAGAATACAGAGGATATTGTCTGTGTTCATTAATTTCAGGTCCAGTGCACTGCCATTGTTTTCTTAAGCTAAGACTTTATCAAAAAGTATATAAAGTCTCCCTCATATATAAAAAAGATTCAAGACATCTTCTCAAGAACTCTGCTCCCTCGCTAAAAAGAGATTCTGCTAAACTGGGACACAAAGCATCACAAAAAGGTCTGGGATTTTCACTGATTCATTGCTACTAGTAGTGTTTAATATGGCTAGCTACAAAACAGAGAGAGAATTCTCATTTATTGTTCTTATTCTGTGTGAAAATTGTTCATATACGTCTTTCAATACAAATCTTGACTGCTTACCTCTTGATGTTAATTAACATTTTATTTCTTTTGCAGCTTAGGATTTCCCGCCTTAGAGTATGAACCAAGAATATGATTATGTTTTCTTATGCTAATTTCACTTTTACATTAATCATGAAGGAAAGACCGTGGATGTTGTCTATCTGGACCTTGTCAAAGCCTTTGACATTGTTACCCACAACGATTCCCTGGAGACACTGGCTCTTCGTGGTTTGGACCGGTGCATTTTTCACTGAGAAGAATCTGAGTCGCCTTTTCTCCAGGCTAAACTACACAAGCTGCTTCAGCCACTATGAGGACAGAACTTGCTATCTAGAGGTTTGTTGCCCTTCTCTAGACATGCTCTAGCACCTCAATGTGTTTCTTACAGTGAGAGTCTCAGAAGAAAACTTTATTTTTTTCCTAAGTTCAAGTGAAAGGTGTCTGTTCAACCACACCAGTATTTCCTACCAGATTGTCTTTTGGCACATGAGGATGTCCTGATCCTGCACCTTTAAGATTTCCTTTTTGAACAATTTCCAGCCTCTCTGGAGTCCTTTGTCCTTCAGGACTGCTTCCCAAGAGAGTCTCTCAACTAGAATCCTAAACAAGCCAAAGTGCCGTCTGGAAGACCAGTGTAGCAGTTCTGCTGATCCCCACCTTAGTTCTGTGAGAATCAAAAACTTTCTACATGCTTGTTATGCTCAGGATGTCCTTCAAGTATCACCCACCACTCCTTCCCATTCACAAACAACAGGTCTCACAGGGTGCCTTCCCTAGCTGTCTCACTCATCAACTATGTCAGGAACTTATATTCCACACACTCCAGGAACGTGTCAGACTGTTTCCTCTCCGATGTACTGTATTTCAATACTGTATTAGGAAGGAATATATCTTTTGAAAAAAAAGGAAATGCATATTGTAAAGGTTTTTATAGATTTTGTTATACATGCTATATATGTGTATGTTTAATGTCTATATAAAAATGTGTGTATATTTACGCACATGCCCTGTTTAAAATTCCTTTTTGGACGTATTATACAAGAAACTTAAAAGAAATTCATGAAATACCAGGTGATAATACAGGAGCTTCATTCACTTAAAGATATCTGGATCCTTACTACCTTTAAACCACTGCAGTATTGTTCAGCAGCTATGTAAAGACAGGATGAACTAGTAGTCGAAATCATTTATCACCCAAAGTGGTGCTTGCTTCTTTCTGAAAATCAGCTGTTCCTAAACTCTCCCCACAAACATGGGAATGACTGTTGTTTAATCTGCCTCATATAAGGGCTGACAGTACAGGAAACATCTAGGGCAATGTTTCACCATTGCTTCTTCTTGAAATGGCCAAATGAAAGGAGATTGAAAAGAGCTTTTATTGTTGTATTTTCTTCAATGGTTGAATCAGCTCTCTCATTCTAATTAAGTCACTGAATTTCTGGACAAAACATACTCTGTCCTGCTTCATTTGTTCCCTGCTGGCATTCCAAGTCAGCAAAACATTTTTCCTGTGGAATTATATTCACTGAAAACTATCATGCCTTGCTGGATGAAAGGTACTAAATCTTGTTTGATATTTATTGCATCAGTTTGTACTCTGAAAGAGGTTTGGCCTTCCAAAACATTCTACACCATATCAGAACCCTTTTTTTTTTGATTTTCTCTTTACTATGCTCTTTCTAATCTTACTCTTTATATGCCTCATAAGTTTCCTGACCTTCACTGCTTCATTTAACATCAGGCAGTGTAGTGTTTAGTACACGCAGTACAAGCTAGGCTTTTTTATTTGTATTTACAAAGGAGTTAAAGGGAAGGCTTTGTGAGGACATAACAATTTATTTTCCCTCTTATCGTCTTGCCCTCCTCTGCTCATGCTTTAAAAAATGTTTGTTGGCTTTTTTTTGTGCTTTTTTCCCTCCTGAAGGAGGACACTTATTAACCAAAATGCTTTGAAAGTTTTAGGAAATTTGTGTGATCACTAAATTACTCATTAGTATGTCTTCAGATTATTGTTGCTGTGGGACTATGTTTCACATCAAAGTCCTATTATTTCAATGATGTGTTTGTTTACCACAGTAAAACCACTCATACTGATACATTTTCACATCTTTTCCTACTTGAATGGAATCAGAAAAAATCTTCAGATTCTGAGAAATCTAAAACATTTGATATCAGCTTTTGCACCTGAACATCTGTGGTGCTAATGGCGACCAGCCAAATGGCAAAAAAAAATCACAGCATTTAGCCTAGTTTTTAATGCCAAACAAATCAGCATCATAAAGCAGATAATAACATTTTCTTCCTTAAAACTGCATGTTCTTGCTCTCTCAGAATCCTGACAACCACCATAAAGTGGAAGCTAAGCTGACCTCTGGGGTGCTGTTCAGAGTTCTGTGATTCTGTGCAAGTGAACTCCAAAAATACAGTCTAGACTTGATGTATTTTCCAGTTGCATGGCTCATGTTCCCTATGCTAGAATTTGAAATCTAAGCAGTCATCGGTCTTTAGCAGATACTGCTGTTAACAAGAGATGTTCATATATATGTGTATATAAGAATAACTTAGATGTTTTCATGTTTCAACAAGAAAAAGTTCACGTTCACAAGAACAACAGCAACATGAACAAGTCAATACAATGTTTTTCATTAGTTTGGTGAAAGGAATACTGTCTACCAGCTAAACATGAAAAGGAAAAGCTGATGTTAAAGTGCAGTATATGTTATCTGTTACCAGAGTTATCTATGTACAACTCATCTAAAGTTATTTCAGACAAGTCTCATATGCATCTAGGAAGAAATTATTAAACTGCCCTGTGACATTACTCAAACTACAAAAAATCTCCCCAAAAACTGTAACTACCAGGAGCCTAAGTTAGAGGTAGAATCAACTCAAAGAACATTTATAGGGAACTTTGCAAAACCTGGTAAGATATTTGTATATAGCAAAGTTTTCTTTCAATGTAATGCTTGTTTACAACTGTAGAGTTTTCTGTGCAAAGTCCACTTGCATTAGAAATATGCCATGAGACTAACAAGTATTTCATTGCTTCCATCACTATACACTCCAAAATTTCCTGAACTATCGTCACATGCCAAAAAGAATAATTAAGATTTATACCAAAATACAGCAGGCACAATTTAATAAGTGCACGCTTACTGTAAGTGTTAGCATGAGACTGGATCAACAATTATGTCATAGGGCTCATTCTCTCACTTCTACTATATAGCATTAAAAGTACAATTACCAAAAAGAAAGATAAAGTGATACAATTTAGGCAAGTCAAAACTCAGGGAGGAAATATTAAACAGTTTAAATTCTAGTGATACCACAGCATATTAAACTGATTATGGTGAGCTAAAATATGGACAAAAATTAAAGTCAGTCTCAGTGAGGGAAGGAATATAAAATTAATAACAACAATAAAAACAACTATGAATCTCTAGTTGAATAATTTCTTTCAAAAGCTAAGCCAAAAAGACAACAAAAAACTTGGACCTGATTTGTATATTTTAGCAGTAATCTACAAGCTGATGGAGATGTCACAAGGCTGTTATATTTATTTCTTCAAATGACTGTAATCATAAAAAACTAGTAGATTGAAGACCAATAACTGAACATAAAAAAATCTTGTTGCCATCTTACCATGTACACACAAACACTAGAGATACTACTAGAACTCCACAGAGACATCTAAAAACATGTAAAAAATAGGTGCCTAAATATTGATTGCTATTTTCAAATATTAACATAAGGTTGATATTTTAGAACTCTTGATTTTCATTTGGACGCTGACCAAGTTTTTACCTTTCAAATTACTGAGAAAATATACTGGAAATAGTTTAGATATCTGAGGAATGAAACAAACACATTTGGCAGAGCACGTATACTATCCAGCAAATGAAGAAATTTTGAATGGGATGACTGAAAGAATTATTTGTCTAATTAACTCTGGTCAAGAAAATATGTGGTATTTAACAATCTGATAAGGTTATAAGCAGATAAACAATGATGTCAGTGTGTTTTCTGGAAGAAGCTAGATTTAGATTCACTGTAGGTGAAAATGAACCACATAAACTAGCAATAAAAGCTTAAATAACCACATGAGTTTCCTAAGAACTTTTTAGTGTTATATAAACCTAAAGGGATAGATTTTATACAATGTGTTTGATACGATGAAACATCTGAATTATTTTTTTTTAATTTGAGCTTCATGAAAGGGGAATATTTGTCTCGTTGAACATACAAGATATTAATAATTTTTAGATAACAGAATGATCAATGCAATCTTTATTTTAATTCCAGATTTCTAAAATAGAAATTACTAGCCAAAGCACCAATAGAATTCAGCAAAAATGCAGAATCCTCTATCATCTAATCCTACACAAATTAGGACTGTAGCCTGTGCAGTGCAAGCCTTTCACTCTGCAAATCCTTGAAGTCTTAGCTACAGCTTGGAAATCATCTCTAATGAGTGTAACACAGATTTCACAGCTATTAGAGTAACTGCATCTTCAGCTGTTTCCTGGTAAACTATCAAGAAAATGCTTCCATTTAATAATAGGTATATCATTTTATGGATATAATGATCTTGTATGAGATTTGAAACCACTTAGGATTCCTTCAGAAAAATAGTCTGTTATCAGAATTAACTGGACACAATCATGAAAATGTGAGAAGTTTTACCAAATTCCACCCTTAGTTACCTCCATGTAAAGGTACAGTAATTTTGTTAAAGTGAATTTATTTTAGATTTACACTTACAGAACATAAACTGCACTTGGTATAATGACAGGAGGTTTCTTCCAACAGGAGGAATTGAACAGGACGGACAGCATCTTGCTAAGTGCAGTCCAGACAATTCCACTCTCAGATACACATGGTGTAGCTAGTGGGTAGTCAATATTTTTCCCATACATAAATTTAACTCTTAGGAATTTCAGCTTCCATCAAATTGCTGAACTGAGTTAAACTGATTACTGTGCACACTTCTAAACAGTCCTGATTTAGCAGATCCCACATGCAGTGAACTTGTAGTGAATTTTGAGCTCTATTCTAGACTAAACCTGAACTGTAGAACTGAAAAAAAAAAAAAAAAATTAGCTTGATTTTGTGAAAATTAATTTGATTTACAACACCAAAAGAGATGCCTCCAACTTATCCTCAAAGAAAATATTTTTTTCAACTATCCAATTTTCAGCCATGCACAAATGACTTGGTTATTAAATAGGTTTCACTTACCAGCATGCAATATATAATACAAGAGGGGACACTTTGAAGAGAAGAAAAAGAACATACTGTGTTTGTATCTTCTCAAATCTTGGGGTTTTTTTGTGTCTTGGATATTTTTACACAATTTTCATCACTAGTTAACATGATTGCTGCCTCACAAAGGTCTTGCTGTGCCTCAAAATTGTCAATGTTGTATTTTGTCTTTAATCATGCTGGGAAAATTGTAACTACTGTAAAAGCACAATTAACATCAATGTAAAAACTCATCATCTCATATAGACTGAAACAATGCTTTTGGCAGCAGTAAATACACATAATAGGCCCTTCCAAGATATATAACCATACTGGCAGTAAGGTATGATTTGGTTCATCCAGAAGCATGTTTTCAATTGATATTAACAGTGCTCATTAAGTTTTGAGGGGCTATACACGTAGAACACTCACCAGGATTTTAGTGTATTATTAATAGAAAGTTCCAGACAATCCAGTTAAATATACAAACTTAGAGGTACACTTTGGACAATTCTGTAAGGAATCATTAGTGTCCATGCTTTGTTCCTCATGTAGCAGATGTAAACTGTATGTGTTTATGCAGCTGTGGAATCTTAAACTGATTTCAAAATCAAAAAATGCTTATACTTATCTAGGTCAAATTTAGCCAAATCTCAAGAGTATTAAAAGCAAGGCTGTGATTACACTTTCCAGTCCTGATTAATTTATAGAGAAATTACTGTGCTATTACTGCAATTTAGAAACATATTGATAATCTTTACATAACAGTTTTCAGAAAGCCCTCAGAAGTCTGTGCTGTAATGGTTAGTAAAAAAATTCTTACAGGGTAATTTGAAAACTGCTATTTCCCTTCTGTATCTTCTGTCTTTGGATATATCAATAAACATATCAAGAGATAGTTTCAGCAAAGTATTAGCAACTGCTGAGATAGGCAAGAAAGAGTGCTCTGGGACTGACCAGGGAATGTTCTTTTTATCATATGGAGGTCAATGAAGCTCTTATTAAAAGTGGATTTTCTCTAACTTCCTACTCCTTTTGTCAGTATCTACCAGTATGTCTTTATTTCTTTTGTGGAAAATCTCTTGACCCATAAAAAGTAAGGCACGGTTCTACTGCTGAGCAAGTCATCTTTTAAAATACTATATTAGTAGCTAAGCAAACTTTTTGGAAAGTTTGATACCGTAAGGATTAAAGTGACAGATTCTTTTATCATAGTAGAACTCTGATTATGAGAGAGATGAATTTTAATAGAATATGAGAGCAACAAAATCATGTGGTACAAATACTAGCTTGACATTTGTCCTCAGCAAAAAAGAAAGATGTTACGTTCCTCAAATGCAAATGAAAGGCAAAATAAAACACACTTCAACACATAAATACACTTGTGAATAATAACAGTATCTATCTCAGTACCCATCATGTTAAGAAACTAACTGAGAAAAAAAATCAAGCAGTGTGTATTACATGGACACTGAAACTCTTTTTGCTTTTGCACCAAAGGAAGTCTGACATCATTATGATTTTTAAAGCAATGTGTTTGAGTCCCAGTCAACCACAATTTTATCTTCATGATGACTTATGCAGGAAAGCATTAAAATTAACTATATTTTTCCAATTTTTGAACACTTTTGGCTTTTACCACATTTCTTTTTCCCTTTTTTTTTGCCTTGAGATTGATTTTGATTATTTCCTCAAAGATTAAAAATGTGCATTACATAAACTAAAAGTCTGAGCAAAATGTGCTGACAGAAAGTTTTATGCCCAAACAGTGTATTCTCCATTAAGCTATCAGCCTTGGCAATACTTGTAAGCACTGAAAAATGCATCAGGAGAGAATGCTGTCCTTTTTTCAGGAGAGTACAAATACTGATTTCTTGGAAACTTGGTCATGAGCATGGTAAGATGCCTATAGCTATCCTGCACTCCCTCGGCACTAGCACCTCACAGCATCCCTATAGGCTCTGCAGTGCTGAATCCTGGTTGTTGTCAGGAGATCTCATGCACTGAGTTCCTTGTGCCACATCTAATAAAAAGAAACAAGGAGGAAGAGCAAGAAATATCCTGAGCTTTCTAATCCAGATCAGATAGTGGCTAGAGCCACTTTAATCTCCCAGTTTCATTTGAAACACCCTGAATAAACATTATAGAAATGGTCATGAAGCCAAACAACAAAACATCTATCTTCCCTGGTTTTAATTTAATTTTTATTTTTTCTTCTTCTTCTACTGGGTGAACTTCAGTGGTGCTATCCATCTGAATAATATACAGTGTCAGGCCTTCAGAAAGTAGCAAGATTTTAGGTTCAAGGAGATAAAATAATCTGACATTTCAGATAAGTTTAAATAAAAACTATTTTCAATTTTTGGGATAGGAAAATGCTAGAAACTTATATATCTTGTTTGTCTCTTTATTTATATGTGATTATTTCACAGTTACACAAAGCTAAGCAGACTTCTCAGTTTTATTAGCTATTCACTTGTGGGCAGTGCAAACAGTGACTTACTTAGGTGTTTATATTTTCAGTTCTTACTGAGTTATTGATGAGTAACTCGCATCGTTTGCTTCTTAGTGCACACTCATTTCTTAGCACTGGGACACAGCATAATGGTGTTTAAAGCTTTTGTACCCAGAATGTTCACTAAGAAGTGCTCTAACACTTAGAAATCAGTTTCAATTTAAATACTGGATAATTCCATAAAGCAATGCCATTTGGCTGGCTGAAGCATGCAATATATAACTCCCTTGCTGATGTTTATGTGCCTTGGCCCTGATGATCTCAGAATTCAATCGGTGATACGGGAGCCTTTTATTTCTACACGTATGACTCTCAGCCAAATGCTGTAGATGCATTAGTGCTGATAGATTAAGAAGAATTGTGTCATTCTATTTGTTCAGGAAATATCAAAAAATATGGGATAAGACCTTACTCAAAGGTAAACTGCATACTGTGTTTGCTAGCCCTTGAAAAACAAGGCAAGTAGTATCTTAGACCTGGAAAGGAAAAGGGAAAATGTTCTTTATAGATTTTCAAAAGCATGTTGGTCGTCCAAAAAGAACAGATATGTGAGGGGTCAGACTCATTAGGTTGGACAGTATCCTCCATGCTTTAGGAAGCTGAGGAGCTGATACACATGCCTTATAGGGAGGTCATATGAACCACTGAAGAAGTTTTTAAAAACCAAGAAAGCAGGAAGATGGCAGTCCCTGAAATCTTATTTGAGGAGCAGGGAATGGCAATCTATGTACTGGTTTTCAGTGAAACTCACCCATAGCCTAAGAGATAAGTAACTTCTGCTCTGAAATCCAAAGGGGTCAATGGGACTCAAAGGTATTTTATAGAATTTATGAGAAAGGGATTATAACATTAGAAATTATATTTCTTTTATAAAAAATTGTTCAAAATTTAAATCGGACATATTTTATACCAAATGGTGAGCCAGAATACATTCTATGAATTTTTGATAAATATTTTGTATCCTTTAAACTATCTTTACTATTGAAAATATCCCAGATGTCTGTATTGTTTACTCAGAGTTTCTTTAAGTACTTATCATGGTTTTTTGAGGAACTTCTTTTTCCTAATGCAAGTTTCAACTAATTATCTTATAACATTGATGTTCTGTTTATCCATTAAAGCAATTACACCTTAAAAAATACGAAAGATATTTTCCTGTTACCAAAAAATATTAAAGTAGGAGTGAATCTGAGGAGTCTTTAATCTGACATATTTTCAATAGGTTTCTCTGATGTTATTTTGTCTCAAAGACCGGATATGATCAGTCTTATAGTCTGTCCTTTATACTCCTTTACTGTAGGTTTTCTATTCTCTATTGTTTCATCATCAGTTGCTAACACAGGAGGCATTCCACATCTGCAATACACTTGGCATAATGATTTAATATTCTTTGTGAGGTATGAAAAGTTCATCTCATACTTCCTTGGAATTTTGACAGTAACCATATTGCTCTCATGTGACCAAAAATACCAATAAATAAACATGACCTTTTCTACTCATCGAAGATGTAATGAAAGCAAAGCATTCAGCCTACAAACACTCAGGAAAAAATCTTATGATCCACAGTATGCCTTGTGCTTATAATTTTCATGACAGAACTGATTTGTTATGAGACTTTTTATATCTGTAAAATGGAAACTTATTTCTCGCAAGGCATCTATTCCTCTATCTCATTTGCTAAAATATGCTAAGCTCCCAATAAATCAGACAGACAACTGATTTCATGGGTTAGTGAGGGTGAAAATGGCAATTTTAACACTTTATTGTAAATTAATGATGAAAATCTTTTAACACAAAAAAACCTTTATATACTAAAAGCTCCTCAATGTCTACTGAAAGCAAATTTATGATGAATATTAGGAATAGTAATGAAATTCTGCCTAAGAACAATATTGACATTTCTGTTTTAAAATGTAATGGCAATTCAAGATAACCTTAAAGCAATCTTTTTATAAACTGGAAATACATGCATGAAGGTCTGCCTCTGCATTTGATGCAAGAGTATTACCATATTAAATCAGATACTATTGCCTCAGGAAAGAGCATGTTAGTATTATCTATGACTTTTTAAACTAAGTGACAACCTGATTTACATGGTATACAGCTTTATAGTAATTCCAGTTTAGTTAGGACCTTATCCCATTTCCATTAAAGGCAACTTAATCTCTTATGGGAAGCTTAAAGGAATCTGGATGAAATGGAAAGTACTAGGACAAAACTCCAAGGTAGAAAAAATCTTCATTCAGAACAAAGCTGAAACACATGCTTAGCTCTCTGATGAAGTCTCAGTGCATACTCAAATGTAGTGTGTATTTATTTGCCATAAGGTATTATGATTAATTTTTATATATGTCCTTTAAGGATTAAATGATAAAAATACAAACTAAGAAGTAAATCTGCAACAATTTAAAATAAGAGATTACATAGAAATTAAGAAGAGAAAAAGAAGAGAGACATTTTAAGAACTGAGTAGCTACCTCATTTTTTTTCTATTCTCCTTAACAGGTCTTACATTACATAGCTCCACTCTGACTTCCTTCAACATATCATGCTTCCCAAACATTCAAAACTGACCATGGAGGAAACACTAAAGAGGCAGTCACTTCTCCATCATATCAGTTGTATCACTAGTCTCATTTCTCCTTAATTTTGCTCTGATTAAAAACTTCATGCTCCACAATTACAGTTCTCCAAAAAGGTTGAACTAAAAATATGTAACATCAAAGTGGCAGTCAAGAATGGTCTATCATATAGGAAGAGACAATACTTTAAGGATATATTAATTAGTCCAGGGGAAAAAAGTATTTTCATTACAAGCTTTCAAGGAAAAGGAAAAAAATAAACAGGAAAAGAAAATATTTAATATTATAGTAGAAAGTCTTTATATTTGTGGATGAACTGGCAGCTAGAAAAAACACAGCATATATAAATATATATTTGTATCTTTTAAATGAAGCACCAGAAATTTTCTTAATTTTATTAAGTGTTAGCACTCTTCAGTTAGTTTTATTGTTTCTTGTTGCCTTGTGAATTAATAGTCTCTGTCAAGATTGTCAGAGAGAATAGTGAGATACGCTCAGAAGACTCCTAAGAGGAATAATTCATAACTCAGTTAAACCAATGGAGCTCATGACTAATGTCTTTGAATATTTCTCTGTTCAGGGTTGAAGATGATCTTTTATGTTGCCAAAACCTTGTAATCAAGTTATTTGTGTTAACTTCTGTAATGAAGAACAGTAGAGAACTATTAAGGATGTAATACATATGTTTTAAATATTCATATTTTAATTTTTCCTTACCTACTATCTTACTGTATTTTTTTCATTAAATGAATAATAACAAATATCCAGACCTTAATACAGTTACACATCAAAAGTCAAACATTTTCATAACATTTCATTTTGAAACCAGTTTTTATGGTTAAATAAAGCCATTTATATAGAAAATGTGAAACATAAAAAAAAAAAGGTTAAAAAAAGG
>QWTY01016034.1:0-10191 GCA_008033365.1 Pseudorectes ferrugineus
TATTTCCTTTTATTCTTTTTTTTTTTTCTTTTCTTCAGAGGTTAACCACTGCATAGCAGTTCGTTATTGGTAAGCTAAAGTGCACATGTTGTGGCTGGAGAGTGGTTCATAGAGGTGTTGTTTGCTCAGGTGTAGATGACAGTGCAGCCATAGATGGATGGGAGCTCACTGAGTCAGGGCAAGGCAGCCAGAAAGCCAAAATGCAGCAGAAGTTCAATGAAAGGCTCATGAATGCAAAACTAAGTAGCAAGTGTTGTCTACCCAGGACTGCCTTTCCCATCCTGATTTTCCTTCATTGATGGTTTTCTGGTACCTTAGCTGATGACCTGTAACCTCTTCCTGCTTGTCCAACGCAATCGAAGGGGCCAACCCACCTACTCTTATTCTTCTATGATCTGCAAGTGCCTGCTCTGTATTTTTCAACTGAGATGAGAAATTCAAAGCCTGCTGCCTCTAAATCTGGCTTCCAGAACTCCAGAGACTAACTGGCACAGCTGGCTGCAGTGCAAGAGCAGCAGTCTTGCCTTTGCAGCCACAAAGGGAACCTGATGCCGGCAGCATGCTGTGCTGGGGTAGCCAGAGAGCCAAAGCTGCAGCAGTGGGAGTCACAGAGCACTGGGGGATCTGCTTTGTGCCACGATTGCTTTGTGGTAGGGATGTGTCTAGACTTTATTTGCTTCAGGCAGAAAGCAAGGAGAGGTCCTGCATCTCCATCTGTGTTTGTGAAATATCTAGTGTAAGGGAAATCCTGCTTGGGCTCTCTCAGCACTGCACATCATTTCTTGAACAAGAAAGGGATAGGGTAGCTGAATAGCATTCTCTGAAACTACAGAAACACAAAACTCAATAGGGAGTTACAAGGATCTGTTTGGTGCAAAGCAGAAGGAACGCATGCCGTGTGTGAAACTACAAGCACACCTTCCTAAGATTTTGGGTGGCAACACCACCTTTGTGGTGGGTTCCTGTGAAACCCTTATGTCCATGCTTTCTACCTCCCTGTTGCTACCTTGCTGTCTGTCCTTTGAGGCAGTGGCACACCTTCATGTTTCATTAGGCTGTTACCGTCAGATGAGCCATCAACCTCTGCATCTTGTCTGCTGTGGCCACAGCTGGTGATTTTGCTTCCTATGCAAAGGTTGTATTTGGTAATTAAACCTGTGTAATGCACCACTGGTGGTCACGCCACATGGCCCCAGGCAGCATGCCATCACCAAGGAGGCAGGGCCACAGCTCCATGCAGGACTCTGAGGATGGCATCTCTTTGCTACAGCCAAGATGAGGAGGTTTCTGTTGTTCTCTTATAAAAATGTTGTGTTTTTCTTAGCAGCGGCTTTAAAAACCTGTATCTCATACATAGCAACTGATGCAAACACGTTAGCAGAAGCCATTTTTAAATCAGTTTCCTTACCCAGGGGAAATGTAGCATAGACAGGGCCTTCAGGAAACGAATAATTAGGTGACCTTTTTCCCCCCAGAATATCAGGTCTGTTTTATGTAGAGCTGTTTGAAGTCACACAAATTCTCATTACTCTCCAAATCTCTAACCTTGCCTTGTTTAAGATACCTTTTAGGAAATCAAATCAGTGTTTCAATCTAATTTCCAAAGGCATTCAAACACATGGTATGTGTGCTAACTTGTTTCCTCTAGCATTAACAAATCTAGCAAATTGCCAAGCTATTTGCCTTGAGGAAAACTATGATGTTGTACAAGAAGATAAAGTATTTTTTTCCTCTAATTTTAAACACTAGAAAAAGAAAAGAGAGGTAAAGTTATCAGACCACATTAGTCCAGGATATAACTCCTTTGAAGCAAACAGTGTTCCCAAGTAGATTGCCATGGTTTTTGATCTGTTCTGGGACTTTTTAGTCACGCTGTGATCTTTTTCAGTCACTTGATGTGGCTGGATGGTGACTGAGTCCTCTTGGCTCAGATGGACTTTCATTGAATTAGTTGCAATTGAGTATACCAAATATAAGAGTGGAAAATAGAAGTGGAGATAAAGAATTTAAGGGGCTTATAACACTCAAATTTTAAGAATTTTATAATGCTTGTCTTTTAAGGGAGGCTGTATACATAAGCCAGGCACAAGGGTGCATGTGGTGCAACAGAAGCAGTGAATGGCCTGAAACCTCTCCTCTGCCTCTCCTCCCAACACGCCAGTCTCCAGGGAAGCAAGGGCTCCGGAACATTTAATTTTTCAAGCAGTTGTCAATAACAGAATAGTTTCTGCAATCCTGAGGAATTTAATAAGCTCAAAACTCTTAAACAAAATGCCTTTTTTTTGTGCATCCTACATCTCTGATAGTTTCTTCTGTTTATCCCAAGAAAATGAACATGCAATTGTCCTTTTGCATGGAAGGTAGCAAAAGGTTCTTGTTTGAATTAATGATAAATTTGGTTGCAAATGCATGTGAAAGGAAAATTGCCTAATGCTTTCAGAAGATTTTCATTTTGCTCAAGTGTTCACACCATGGCCATCACCATGGTATTTGATAGCTATCCACTTTGTTGTGTACGTTGCAGCTTTAGCCTTGCATTGAAGGGTCACACTGGCATATCTTTTTTTCCTGTAGTCATACAGAAATAACAATTTATTATGTAAGTTGCTTTCCTCTACTGTAGTTCCTTCATTTTGGTGTTTATCCAGCTAAACACTATCAGAATCTTTTTGACATGTATGGTTATCATTTCTGTGAAGGATCAGTGACCCAGCTTGATAAATTTAAAAGTTCAGCAATAAACCTAAATATGTGACATTTATTGAAATTCATTCTTTGCCATGGAGCTACTTTCTTTCAAAAATATTGAGAATAGTAAGGGATTGCATCTGCAATTTGATTAAACCTACAGTTGTTACCATTTGCCTTCTGAAAATTGATTCCTTCCCCTCCCTGTCCCCCAGCTTGACATGCTTATTGATTAAAAATTCTCCACTGGCCTAAGCCAGCATGTATTTGTTAGTGTTTGTGTGCTTCCCATGCAAGTTCAGACAGGCTTTCAACTGTGGAAGCCAACTCTATTCCTAAACTATTGGAAATGGTAAGGTTCCTTAGTAATTGTTTTAAACTATATGATGACACATCTTTGAACCCCATTGTACGAAGGAAAAATACCTTCTGACTGGAGAGAGGTTTCCTGTTTATGTGTGTGTTTGCTGGAATCAAGCCTTCCCCTGTGTGTTGGCTGAGTATTTTTTGTAATCCAAAATGGCAACATGGCAAGTCACCTCCAGAGTTTATTTTTTGGACAGGATACAGGTCTTTTATTTTCAAAATAGCATGGCTCTGGAGTTGATGATGAAGCACAGAGGCCTCTCAGTTAAACCCCTACAAGCAGACTCAGTTAATTGAGGAGGCACACTTATAAATACAGCTAGATTTAGGCAATAAGTAATTAATTTTTATTGACAATTTTATACAATGTAAGTTGTTCACTTCCCACACAGGAAGTTTTTGGCTTCAGGCAGATTTTCTTTCAGCATAAGGATATGAAATTTGCCAAATGTATAATTTATTTTATCAAATGGCTAGAATCGTAGCTTTGGTTGTGACTGAAGAGAGTCATGTAAAATTTTCTGCTTCTCTTTAAAAAGAGCAGCCCAGCAGGTGGCCTCCAGGTGGTAGCCCAACTGCAGGCGGATGGCACGTAATACCTGAAGGGCTTTCAGCTGTTTAGATGGGGGCAGGTGACCAAAAAATAAAGCATATATAATACTCTTGCCTCTTGTTATCTGGGGTGTGTAGATTTGTGACCTTGTGGCATGCCCTTGCACCCTACATGCCAGAGCTGAACCTCCTTCAGAGGAGAGAGGTGATGTCATGAGACTCAGAAAGGCTTTCTGCCTACAATAGTAACAAGGCTGGACCACCACGAATTTAGGCAGTAAAGCAACAGTTATTTATGAAATACAGTGTTAAGGTTTCTGGTTTGTTTCAAATAATGCTCATTTTAAACAACTGTCTGGGACTGGGAGAAACCTGGACTAGTGGACTGATTACGCCAAGCATTTGTTAGGGCTGAGAGCCACATGGCCCTGGTGTGGGATGTCCACACCCAGCCCCAGCTTTGCCAGCTGCTACCCCTGCCCACATCTGGCAGAACATGCCCTCAGCTGAATTCCAGTCCCTTTATCACCCACCACAAATGCTCAGGCCTACAACAACACATGTGGGTCTTAGGAAACTGGGGTTTTTTACCTCTTTTTGTGGTTGTGCTACTTTTCTGGTGAGAACCCTGAGCAAGACTGTAGTCTCATGGTTGTCCCTGGAAGTTTTGCCACTGACTCTTCACGGACACTGGATTTAGCTCTGCTTTTGTGTGGGTCTGCGCCGTATTTGAAAAATGGATTTCCTCTTCTTTGACTTTAATAGAAGGTTGATGTATCTTTTTCGACATAAAATTTTTCTCATTAATAGTTGTACAAATTGTTAAGTTCTGCAGGAACTATTTTTTTTGTCTACATTTTGTGGAAACAAATCCTTTCTGAGCGTGTTTAATGAGTTAGATGAAAACAATTATCATCTAGAGTTAGAATTCCAAACTTACTTATTTAAGGTTTCTTAACTTAATGTTTCTTTTGTTTCTTTGTTTGTTTTTTAGTTTGTTTCAGCTGGATGCTGAACCTCACCTTTCTTTTACTTTGTTTTGAAACTGTTCTAGCTAGTGAGATTTCAAGCTTGATAGAGGTCCATTGTGCCATGTGAATGCCTAGAAACATACGTGACTTTTTATTGTTTTGTCTTTAGCTTTATCATAAATAAGAGTGCTTTTTGGATTGGTTGACCCAAACTAATTCACCAGAATTTCAGGACCATCAGAGACATTTATTAAGACATTGGGGTTTGCCTCTCCCACTGCTACACCCCTGCATCATGGATGATCCTGGGAGGATAAAAGTAGCAACTTTCCAAGTAAGCCCAGCATTCCAAGTAGGCCCAGAGAAAAGTCCCAAATCTATGGATTGTCCCAAAGCATGACTGGAAAAGAACAAAGTGAAATAACTCCACAAGCTTAATTTGTCTTAGATATGTGCTGGGGTAACTCAGGCTTGGATTGCTCTCCATCTTTGAGACTGTTATACAGTCAAAATGGTATTAGGATTTCTCTTATGGGAATTATAAATCCTTTAATCTGTTGCTATTATATATCCCAATATCTGTTATGGGTATTATTATATGGGTATTATTATATATATTTTCATGTGTCTTATCCAAATATATCAGATTCTGTTAGGTCTGAGAAAGCAGGATAAAGCAGAGTGAGGCAGCTTTGCTGAAGACAGTGAGAGGTGTTGGTAGTTGAATTAATGTCAAAAGTTGATTAATTGCTCTCTCCTAATGTCATTGAAAATGTTAAATGAATTACTTTAGTTATATTCAGTTTTCCTGTCTACTTCTAGAGAGGGGGTACTAATTTTACATGTTATATATTACTGTGCTGTAAAACCTTTCCTTAAACTCTTTAGGTTTATTGCTTTTGCTCTTTGGATTAGAGGCCAATATTTTTCCTGAGGGAAAATGTTTCTTGTTAATACTCAGTATTCAATATGGTTCTTACAAATGCCCAAAGTTGCAGTAAAAAAAAAAAAATACAATTGCAATATTAATAATCTTTTGAAGAGTAGGTAGAATGCAAACAGTAATGGGCTCCAGTAAGCAGTGAGCCAATGTGGAGCTCCCTGTGTGATAAAGCACTTCTGCATTAGAGAAAATAATCCAAATTTCACCCTAAAAAATGTATTTACCATCCATTCAGATGAGTGGAAAATGTTGTTCATGTTTGAAGATGCAATTTAGCTTGCAGTAGATGATTGAAAACTATCTTAACTGTTGTTTAACTCTTCTGATGAAGGAAAACTTTGATCACTTTGCTGTGTTCAAGGATGAACATGTTCCTTCCTATACATGTTCAAGGATGGAGTGCTGCATGATAATGAGTCTTGTCACTGTGTCTGTTTGCAGCACTTCCAAACTGTAAATGGGGGTGTTCCCCCAGCCGGGATGTGCGGGCCTTTAGTTAAACTCGGGGTGTAAATTCTATCACCTTCAGTGGAATCTGTGCAAGAGTTGAAAACAGACAGAGGACCCAGATGTGCACTGTGTCTTTACGCTTTACTTTGATTTCTTCATTTCCAAGCATTTAGGGTTTATTAAGCCTATTGTAGTCAGAATCTGAAATTCCCAAATGTCTCTTTTTCCTGGTATTGCAAACACTGGCCTTACAAGCAAATTACCAGAGAACATGGTGTGGTGGCAACATTTCACTGTGTCCTTTTCCCTTCTCAGAGGATTAAATAGCTCGTTTTCTGGGGATGTCCTCTCCTGTGATGTTTTCAAAATCTTGTCAGGTCTCCACCATAAATTTCCGCACCGGGAAAATCCTATTGAATCTAGCATGGGAACCTTATGATTAAGTTTTTGAATTATCCTATGAAATTTAATATTCAATCTATTTGTGCTTCAGAACTGCAAGATGTTAAAATCTCATTACATTTTATCTTCCATTAAATCCCATAGAATTCAGTTATTATTTCTATCAGATTCCATTTGATTTTTGTCCTTTTTATCCTGACCTTATGTATACAGAAGAGATGGATTGCAAGGCATGTCCATTTGTGAGAAAAGGATGATTCTCTCCTTCTCCTGGTTACATTCAAAAAGACCTAACCAACAACAGCTTTCTTTTTCCTGGATGACTATGGGAGGCTACATGAGAAGAGGTGTTCTGAATGCAGAACATGCTAATAGAAGTTGAGAGAGATGAGAGCCAGACAGAAGGTAGGTAAGGTCAGCACAAGAGTACGTGAAATCACAAAAATCATTAATGACCTTCTGATTGCAGAACTGAACCCCGTGGTTTTCATGCAGGGCTAAAACAAGGGAAAACACCTTGTTTGGTGATTTTCAGTTAGAAGGGCTGTTTTCCAGTTCTGTGGAGTTTCCTTTCCTTCTGAAAACACGTTTACAAAAATAAGTATGTATTTGTTCTTCTTCAGATGTAAGCTGCCATGATAATATCAGCTGGGGTAGAGCTCAGAGACAACTTTGCTGCTTCCTGAAGATGGCTGAGTTGAGATTTTGTTTGTTTGTTTTCAGATTGAGAAGTTTTCATATAACATGCTTTGAAAGAACTCTTATGCAAATAATGCCACAATTCTCTTGTAAGTGAAACACAAGCTGGACCAACTTCTGTCTGCAGATAAGCAGGAAGGGCTTTCAAAGTTCCCCTGACTGCACCGGGAGAGCTCCCTGCTTATCTGAGCAGAGTATGTGCACCCAAAATCCCTGCAGGGCACAAAAATAAGGTAACAACCAGTGAATTGTTTTCACAGTACAAAAAGCCTTTCAGGAAGCAGCAAGGAGCAATAAGAGGTTGTTTAAAAATAAGAAAGTACCCCTTCCCTGGCTGCAAAAGGGCAATCTGAAGGCATGTTATTTACCGAGACCACCATCGCATGCTATTAATAGGGGTAAAAGCCCATCAGTCAAATATTTGACTACTCGTGGTTTATAGGGATTTCAAAGACTTATGGAAAGATAATGCCTGTGTCCATTAGCTAGTTACTTGAAAATGCAGCGTTGGTTAATTCAGCCTTTCTTTAAAGAGTAATGATTATCTTCATTAACAATATATAAGATTTTTAAAGATTTACTCTTCTGCACCTATCATTCCTGTTACATCTTCTACATCTCAGTATTTACCCTGTATCATCTATTGCTCATTTTAAATGAGGTAGTATTGAGATTCTGTCATTGCCACAGGTCTTCTGTCTTTCAGGCTGTTTTAAGCACCCTGTTCTCTAGTCCTTAGTCAGCTCAACTATCACAGCAATCAATGAGAATAACGTTTGCATAGAGACTGTGGAATCAAGTCTTGGAAAAGATGATGGTTTCACAGTGATGGAATGTAGCTTATCCTGCCCTAGCTTAGGTCTGAAACCAGGCCCTTGTGTGAAAGCCAGGTGCATAAGAGTTCAGATCTGTCCATCGTCACCCCAAACATCTGTATCTTGCTCAAATTTAAAATGCTTAAGTAATTATTAATCACAAGTAGTCCATATTTTTTTTGTCCATACACAACATACATGGTGCTAATAAGTAATACAATATAATTTGAATATTTTTAGTAGGAGCAGGGATGTAAAAGAAAATGTTTCTGCTAAATGACAGTGACCTTTGTTCAGTGCCCAAAATACAGAATAAAATATCAGTTATTTAGTAAAACATCATGCTCAGGAGCAATTGTTTCACTATAATGTCCTAAATTAAAAACACACATTAATTTCCAATTTCCAGTTTTACCACTGCCATTTTATTTTCCTTTGGATAAACAGACCAAGCTTAATATTATGGGGAAGATCCAGAGAGGCTGCTTTGGCATCTAAAATGGGGTTTAGAGTGAGTTCAGGGCACAAGTCCAACAAAGGGATCTAAAAAGCTAACACTCACTGGCCTCAAAGCTCTCAGGTGCTTAGATTAACCAGTGTCTGCACTTCGTGCTGAACATTCATTCCCTGGATCTCACCTGAGCTGCATCTCTGGAAGAGAAGACCGAGCAGTAAGAGAGTCTCAGTGCTGGCTAGGTTACAGCTCCCAGCCAAGCTCTTTTGCAGTGCCCAGACAGGATGGAGCCAGGCACGGGTCCTGCTGCTGACAGGCAGCCTCCAGCACCACACTCCATCCCCTCTCTTCCTCCCAGCTGGCTTGGCTCCAAAGCATCAGGACAGCTTCGCCTAGGAGGACTCACATTCCGCTGTCTGCATCTTCCCACCAGGACAGGAAGAGGAGGAGGAGGAGAGAGGAATGGCCATGGGGTGGTGGATTGCTGGATCTCATGGCAAAAGGGCAGGAGAGTGCAGGCGGGGGCAGAGAGAGGGCAGGTGGCAGAAAGCAGCAGAGCCAAGAAGCCCTAGTCCCAGATACAGACCTTTGGCCAGCCTGTTCATGCAGGGATGAGGACCATGGTTCTGAATCAGCCCCTTTATGGCAGGCACCATCCTACAGCTCATCCTTTCTGTGCTATGCCCGTAGTAAACACCAGCACTAAGCCTTTTGTGTTTTGGAGGTGTTTTGTAAGAATGGATTCGTTTATCCTCATTTCACCCCTATGAGAAAGGTAAATACCCTCTGAAGTTTGGAAACAGCCTCTTTGCTTATCTCACAGACTCCTTGAATCTGGCTCCAGATTTCCAAAGGAGGCATTCCAGCGTCTGAACAAGTCCAAAACCTCGTTCTGGACCCGGTATAAATGAAAACGCCTGAAGAGCAACAGTTGCACATTTAAGCTCCCCAGGTCTCCTCAAAATGAGGGGAGAGGACAGGCTGAAAGCAAGTAAATGAAGCAGCTGAAAAATCCTTTCAGAAACAAATACACAAAAAAAGATCCCATTAGCATGAAAAAACTCAGACTGCTCAGCCATCCCTGAACTCCTTCTTCAAACTATTGAGCTTTTCAACATCTTCTGAAGGTCAACACAATATTTCAAAATAAAAGCTGTGCCTGACGGACCCTTGCTGAGGGACATCTGCCAAAAAAAAGGGAGCTGAGGCTGCTACAGATCAGCCACTCTCCTGATTGCAGCTGTGACACTGTTGCCTCTGGTGAGAGCCAGGATGTCAGATAGGCTGGTCCCAGGCCATTTCGGGATTTATGAACGCCAATACCGTAAAGTCCTTGGAAGGCAATCATGAATCACAGGTTCGCAGCAAGGCAGCAGTCATGCCAATGAGTCGTCATTAACTCCGCTTCTGAACTGAGTGAAAGTAGGGCATCAGTTAAAGTGCACTGCAATAACATAAACTTACAGTGACAAAAGCGAGGTCAGCATTAAAAAGAAAAGGTCATAACCTCCTAACCAAATACAGATGGGAAATGAACACTATCCTTGACATTGTTCCTGTTTGATTATCAAAAAGCCACTATGAAGCTAAGTAGACCATCAGGTTATTAACTTTGATATCAGATAAAGTATTAAGCTGAGGCATAAATAAAGACCCCACTGCTTTCACTAGCAAATTTACAAACACAGCCAATTCAGTTTTGTTTGTAGCTGTTCTTCTGAGTGTTTGCACCACATTTTCACTTGGGGCAAAGACCACCAAAGCTTTGCATAGAGGTGGTTTGTGTTTGGCGGGGCTGGTGATCTCAAATACAGCATTACACAATCGTGGTTATACCTTGTGGAGCCCACT
>QWTY01016035.1:0-13975 GCA_008033365.1 Pseudorectes ferrugineus
GTGCCACAATATAAGAAAGACATTGAGCTATTAGAGAGTGTCCAAAGGAGGGCCATGAGGATGGTGAAGGGCCTTGAGGGGAAGGTGTATGAGGAGCGGCTGGGGTCACTTGGCCTGTTCAGCTTGGAGAAGAGGAGACTGAGGGGAGACCTCTCTGTGGCCTTCTACATCCTCATGAGGGGAAGAGGAGGGGCAGGTACCTATCTCTGTACTCACATGACCAGTGACAGGACTTCAGGAAGTGGCATGAAGCTGAGTAGGAAGAGGTTTAAGTTGGATATCAGGAAAGAGGTTTTTCACCCAGAGGCTGATTGGGCACTGGAACGGGCTCCCCAGGGCCGTGGTCACAGCACCAGCCTGTTTGACTTTAAGAGGCGTTTGTACAATGCTCTCAGGCACGTAGTGTGATTCTTGGAGTGTCCTGCACGGGGCCAGATGTTGGACTAGATGATCCTGATGGGTCTTTTCCAACTCAGCATATTCTGTGATTCTATGACAACAGGTCCTTTGCAACAATTGCACTATGTTGAAGATGAAGAGATATATTTTCTGGATTGCTCAGAGCAAAACTACTGAAAGCAACTTTAAGTTTACCCTCCTATCGGCTTGCTTTGATCCAAGTGTTATGGCAACCAAGAAGGAATTGAATGTTCTTGAGATACAACATTATACATAAAACATATGTCTATTTAATTATAGTCTGTGCAAGAAACCTGAATTAGTAAAAGTGATGTTAAGATCAGTGTATGCTTGTATAGACATAGAGCATTTTTCTCAGTAGGTCAAACAAAAGTGTCAATTTTCTTAACTAACCACAGCGATATATTTCCTTTTAAGGCTTGGGTCAACCCATAGCCTATTGTGTGCTCACAAGCTCTTCTTCAGATCGCTAATGGCAGAAATTAAAGGTTAGTTGTATTGCCCTCTGTGTGCCTCAGTACTCACTCCTGATTTAAAGGTGATGGTTTTCACGCTCATTGACAAGAATGCATTTGTTAAAAAGATGCAGTGTTTGGAAATTATAAGGTCCCTCTCTCATATTTATCCTTTATTTTCCATATTGTTTGGGGGTTTAATACTACCTGTACCTTAGTGGCATATTTATGAGTCTTTGTTTAATTATGAGATTTTGAGCTGAAGCCTTTGTTTTGCAACTACTAAGGCCACTTAGTAGTTAAAGTCAGAAGAGACACCTGATTCTATTCAGGGCAAGCAAAGCTAATTTTGTGTGTACAACAAGCTGTATCCCTGAATCTTTGATTCAAGAAGGAGTATGGTTAGAGCTTCTTAAAAATATTTTTAATTTTTATTTATGGAGATAGGGTTTTGGAGAAGTTACTCAGTAGCTGATTCAGATATACTTCATGGCATAGGGCAGTACCCAGGAGTAGTAGTTCAGAAATCATGCAAGCTGCGGGCATCTTGCCTCTCTTCGTATTATATAAACATAAATGTATTTTTCCCACGAAGAGATGTATAACTTGCCTTTGTTGTTAGTGTGAAACTCCTAAGAAATAAGTAGGAATTAATAGGAATTAATAGGAATTAATTTCTGAATATTATTTTTTTTCTCTCTGGAGTTTTACTCTTAAATGCATAGTGAGACAGACCAAACAACAGCATTTAAAAAAAAAAAAAACTCAGTATGTAATGCATTTTATTTCTTCCTAATCATCTTGTTCCTCCTGAACATTTTAAATTCCTTTCTGTACAGATATCTGTGTAATTTGGGTCTCCTTTTCTTTCTCCTCTTTTTAAAGAAATACAGATTACTTCTCAGATCTTTGGGTCTCATTTTGAGTTTACCTCAGGTTATAGTGTGGCCCATTGGTATATTACAGCTGCTTGAACCACAATGCTGAAGTCAATAGAATGCTCTTTTAGGAAATAGCGATTTGAAGTTCAACATTATGAAATGTCTTTATAGATAGAATTAATGGGCATGCTGAGGAAAACACATTTAAATCTTCCAATTTCTAGTTTAATTTTCCCTGTTTGCAAAATAAATTCCCGTACTTCAGATCCTTTTGGGGGTTGTAACAGTATAAGCAATTTCTGCATGCAACAGTTGAAGCTGCAGAGTTGGAGTGTGGTGGGTTGATCCTGGCTGGATGCCAGGTACCCACCAAAGCTGCTATCTGCAACCAGACAGGGGAGAGAAGTTGTAACTGAAGGCTCATGGGTTGAGATAAGGAATGGGAGAGATCACTCACTGATTACCATCATGGGCAAAACAGACTTGGGGAAATAAGTTGAATTTATTGCCAATAAAAATCAGAGGAAGACAAAGAGAAGTAAAACAAACCTCAAAAACATCTTCCCGCCTACCCCTCCCTCCTTTCCTCTACCTCCTCCCTGTGAACAGCAAAGGGAGATGGGGAGTAGAGGTTACAATCAGTTCATCACACACCGTTCCTGCCACTGCTCAGAGAGAGGAGTCGTTCCCCTGCTGCAGTGTGGGATCCCTCCCAGGGGAGACAGTTCTCCATGAAATTCTTCAACATGAGTCCATCTCATGAGCTGCAGCTCTTCATGAACTGCTCCAGTGTGGATCCCTTGCTACAGGGTACAGTCCTTCAGGAACAGCCTGCTCCTGCTTTTATTTGAAATCAAGGTTATTCTTTATCATCATAGTTCACATTATCACAGCAACAAAACCAGGAAATTGGCTGTACTGAGCATGTGTATTAGAATACTGATTTATCCGCTCTGTTTCATGCAGCTCACACCTAGTGTTTAATCTCTCTAAAAAGGAAGCAACATGGGTATTTTTTGTCTGTCCTTCCTTCCTTCCTTCCTTCCTTCCTTCCTTCCTTCCTTCCTTCCTTTTTTTACTAATGTAAACCTCCTTTGTGTTATCTGGGTTCCCTGTCACAATCAAAAAATATAATTTCTCTTTCTGTTTCTGCTTCAGGAGAAATATTCCATTTTAATTTTTGGGTTTTTTCTGTTTTCCTCATCTCTTTCACTTCTTCCTGTTATCATAGTCTTCATACTTAGTTCTCTCTCAACATAATTTTTGTCTTCTGCGTGTGTGAATTCTGCAACTGTTCTTTTTCTTAACTCTGGCAAGGAAGAACAAGAAAGTCAGTCTTTGCTTCCTTAGATGGGTCATCAAGGATTATTCAAGGCTTCTTCTATTCCCAGTACGGATGTCAGAGTCTGCGTGTTGCTGTTTAACACCAGATCAGGGTTTTTTTAAAAATAATTGTAATGGTTTTCATTAAATATGTGGCCAATTAGTAAATTGTTGTGCAGTTTCCCAAAAGTGGGTCCCATCAATATCATAGCCAAATCCTCACCTGATATAAATGAGTATTGCTTCCCTGAAGTCACAATCATGGACAAGATGCTTTCAGTCTGGGCAGTCTCTTTTACTTACACAGCTGGAGTGACCCTTGTCTCCTGCTATCCTTTCTGTCTGTCCAGCCCAGGGATCCCAGGGGACCACATGCCATACAAGTTGCTGTGAAGTGTATGATTTGTGGGTTTGCTTTAAACATTTCAGCCATAGCTCAGGACAACAGAAGTCCTTCTCTGTGAAAAATCATGACAGCTGCTCAGTTTTCATGTTGAAAGGCTAGACACCGAAAATGTCCATAACTAAACACTCCCTTTTAGATATATGCTGAAAGGATGCAACAGTGTTAGACTTCGCATCAAAGGCAAAAAGTGTAGCCATGGTCTATGAAAGGCAGAGTAAACTTTAGCAGAAAATTCTGAAAAAAAAAGATGCTACAATTAACAGCACCATTTGGCTGAAAAGTCAGTAACAGTCTTACTGGTCCAAGAAATTGATGAGAAATGTATTTGGGAAGAGTTGCATACAAACTGGCTTCTTGTACATGTAGAAGTGTAAGACCTGTTGATTCCTTAAATTTCTCTGAAGAAGCAAGATAAAAGAGTTCTACTTTTGCTTTCTGCTTTCTACATAAAACTTGAAAAACTATTCTTCTATTGGTAAACCAAATCTAATCCTAATAGTATGAGTGTTGTCATTATTATTATTATTACTATTATTATTATTATTACTATTATTACTATTATTATTATTATTACTATTATTGGTGTTGTTTTTATTAAAGACCATAAAATTACTTCATATATATGATGGAATAACACAATGAATCATGTTATAGCTCTAATTGCAGGATTAGATCCGATGATTATAAAGCTGGGAATTTTTAAGAAAGCTGTTAACTAAATATGTTAGTACAAAAAGGTTGTTTAGGACCATAAACATCCTTTTTTTTCTTCTCACAAAACTGCCCAACTCTCTCCATTACATGCTCTTAATTTTACAGGTTATTTGTTAAAGAGAGCTGCATCCCAGAAATGGTTATATTAATGTCTACTATTTACAGAGTGTTAAATTTCCCTTTACAGATCTACTTTGAAATACTACTAGAGGTAGTTTAAAAAATTTCTGATTTATTGGTTCCTGAGACTTTTTTTTTGCTGAGCTGCACAGTGAACTCAAGTCAGCTAACAAACTTAGTTACATTTAGCTACCTCTAGTTACCTCTAGTTGGTCAGAAGTCAGACTTGGTGAGCTTGGAGGCCTTTTTTTGATTGTGTGTCCTGCTGTGGCAGGGGGGTTGACCTAGATGACCTTTAGAGGTCCCTTACAACCCAAACTAGTCCATGGTTCTATTTTGTGGTTCTATATACGCCAGTACTTAAATGGCTCTGTGTGTGTGTGTGTGCGTGCCTGTGTGTGTGCATGTGTCTACATGCATGCTTCTAATTTTTTTCATCAGAGACAGAGGCTATGCAGATTGGTGCATAATTTCAGAAGAATGGGAAAATCTGTTCTACTTTAAATAGATGACGGTGCTGTATTTCCTGTGTATCACGACTTCAGGATGGAGAGTTTCTCCTTCTCCCTTCCATGTACAAAGTGTTGCTGCACACATCCTCTTCCGTTTCCAGCTCAGCCCAAAATACAGAGCTAATCAGGATAACAGTGTCACATGTTTGGAGTTTGGTGCATGGATATTGTACTCATTGCCACAGTAAACCTGCATGAGATAGGTAAAAATAAGATTAGGTGGTCACCTCAGCAGGCTCTTGAAGGCTTACGAACCTACCTTGGGCCCTGACTGTCCATGTGGGATACACTTGGGGCATAGCTGCAGGAATTTGCAGCTGGGCCTGTGGCTGCTCCTAGTCATTCCTTAGCTTGGGCTCTGATTTCTTTGCATGCGTTCCCTTCAAGTCAACTCAGGTTCTGAGGAATGAGAACACCAGGAGTTCATCCCACCCCATGTGAACCCCTGGAAGAAAATGACCCACATTTTTCCACCCTGCAACATTAATCGGTCTAATATTAGAGACTGTTCTCATCCTCCCTTAGCACCGGTAACAATGAGGATTGCATGCTGACCTTGTCAAGTGGTCCAGTTACTGTGAAGATCCAGGACAAGTGTTTTGCAGGTGTTTTAGATAGTTTCCTCTGTCATCCTAAATGTCTTCTCCTACGGCCTGCATGCACTCCTCTTACACACTGAGCAGCAGGCTGGAATACCACGTAGACTAACTAAGCTTTTCAGCAGTAGCTTGGGGACATGTAGCCTCTCTCAAGTATTTGAACTGTGAGAGATGTCTGTTCCTTGATAACGCAGATTATGTGACCGCCCGAAGCACCAGAAAATCTTTGCTGGCACTGTTATAACAAAGCTCTGCAGCTGGATCCCCATTGATCCAGCCGACAGAGGACTGACTCCTGCCAACAAAAGAAGCCTGTACACCCAACAGAAGAGAGCTCTGAGTAGCAATTTCAAGCATGTCATGAAGTCAGCAGAGCTTACAAAGAATCGCAGTCAAATGTAATGTGTCACAAGTGCCAATTAAATGCTTTTACAATTAGAGTTTCATGGTCTAGGAGAAAAGAATAGGTCCAGCAGCCAGAATTTACTCTTGATTTCTCAAGCACATTACTACAAGGAAGCTGCGGGAGAGCTGCCTTGATGAATTTTAGATGAATGACCTTTGCAATCACTTTCTGGTGTAGTATTTTAATATTCTTCAAAAACTGACAAATCATTCCCCCGGAACTGCTAAGATATCCAGGCAATAGATGTGATTCTTCTGGAGAAAAGCAAGCATTTCAGCAATGACCTGCTAAAGAGCACTAGCTAAAAAAAAAAGTTAGGTTTTTTTTTTTCTCCTCCTTCAGTAAACACACAAGCATGCAAGGATAAAGGAGAAACTAATTTTTACTCTAGCTCAATATGGATATGCGAGCCTAAATGCAGCCAAAACCAAAGAAAAGTGTGAATGAAAGGGGTAAGTGAATAGAAATAATCACAAAAGCTTCTTTTCTTCCTATTGTTATCTGTTTATAAACTGTTGGTAGTTAATGCTGTTTAAATGTTGCCTCTTACACAGCTGCAGCCTCTGGATTTCTGTATCACCAGAGAATGAACTAGAGAGAGCTTTGTTCACACATTTGTTCACACTCTCCTATGGTGGCCCACACAACAACTTGGTTGGTTATAAATGACTGAACCTGAAAAATTCACTCTTTTTTTTCTTATGTTGGAAGATTCCCCCTAATTAAAGTTGCATGTAAGGAGTTACCTTTTCCCCACATCCAAGATTTTAGTGTGTCTATAATCCTCATTTAGAAGTGGCAGCTTTAAAATTAGTTTAATTACTGCTTTTTAAATTAAGGGTAGTTCCAGAATGGGTTTACATTTATTTTTTTTACCTAAGAGAAAATTAAGAAATAGAAATTTCTCTTCAGTTCCTTCTGCTGCTGGGTGTTTGCTGTTTGCTTCTAGAGCTTTGGCTGAACCACTGATTCTCAATGTATTGTGTCTGCTGTGCTGGTTGAGTGAGGCTACACAAGGGACTTTGTTTAAATATATTAATAGCAGAGAGCTCTGCCTAGCTGAGAATGATGGGACAGATACCAAGCAGGATCTGCAGATTGGTTGCAGTGGATTAGTGGTAGATAAGGCAATAACAAATCAACAAGCTGGCCGGCCATGTTTCATGTGTTGAAAGGTGTATCTTAGCCACTTCAGTGGCTGTATTTAACAATTTGGGTACTCATCAGTACCTGAAGTTTGTTTCACGCTGCCTGAACAGTTGCAAGATATATTTGACTCGAATGCCAAGCAAGTATGCTGATTGCACACGGCACTGGGCCTGCTCTAACCAGCATAGTTACAAATTGCTTTGCCATTGTGAAAATTGTCTTACGGTCTTCGATTATAGCTGGATTGTGGTGTACCTCCCCCTGAATTCCTGGGGACCTGGGGGAGTCCTGCCTAGTGCCTGGTGCTGGGCAAGATTGCCTGTCATGGGATAATGTCGTGAGGCTGTGCCAGAAAAATGCTGGGGCTGCAAAATGTCATCTCAATGTCGGTGCCCTGAAGGGCAGATACCTCTTCAGCAGGGGCTGCAAGTCTCCGTGTCACAGACACCAGCCCAGATCCAGTTTGCTGTACAGGCTCAAGCCTGTTCTCTCCCCAATAATTTGAAGAGTAGAGCAGCTCTTCATGCTGATTCTGTAAAATTTTGAACCCAGATGAAATGATGGCTCTGATCCAAAACTTTCTTCAACTAAGCAGTAACAATCCACACAAGTCCCGCATTGAGCCCCACATTATCTATGTGAAGGGCAACTTTGTTTTTTTCAGATTCTCAGAACTTCTTGCATTTGAACTGCAGACATGCCCTTTGAAAAACAGAGATTTATTTATAATTGGCTAGATTTGCAAGCTTGCTTTATTACATTATTTCCTGCCCAGGATTTCTTAATACTGAATAGAAATTATTATGAAAACTTCTTACTTCAGGGCATTTCCAGACTAGCAGGGCTGGAGCAGAACCTGTCATTGCTGGTCCAGTTTTATTTCTGGAAAAATCTGCTAAACTGAGCCAGAGTTCAAGTCCACAAGGGGAACACATGCACTTACAACACTCATGCACGCACTCAGTGAGTTAGTTCCAACTCCTGTTGTGGGACTTTCAGCCTGACGCCTTTAAACTGCACACAAGCAGTTGATCTGCTAACTTGATAACCATCTTTTTTCTTGCAGTGTCCTGTAAAAATTATTTTGCAATGTGTCTCAGAGTCAGGAATATCCCTATTTTTCTGTTTTGTCAACCCATGGGCTGTCAAGTGGAGTAGGGCAGGGGGAGGGGCATGGGGGGGTTGGGGGGAAGGGGGGGAAAGTCAAACTCAGCATGAAGTCTGGGACTTCAGCCTAAATGTAATATGGAATCTTTACCTCTGAGTAGAACTGTGGTACCTTATGCCAGAAAACAATACAGGCTTGGCCAACTAGGGATTAGCTGTTATTATTCTGGCTTTTTGCTGCTAGACTTTCTATGCTAAACCCATAAGGAGAATAAAAATTCTGCTCACTTTAGAGGTGGTGAAGGAGATCTGGGCAGGCAGTTGGTACTGACCTGTGATTTCCTCACTCTGGTACTACAAGGCTGACATCTTCCATTTACTGAGAGACCTCCAGAGCTCTGCAAAATCTGCCTTTACTGCTTTAGGGGCATTTAACCACAATAGTAATGGGCTTCATAGAAGCACCTTTAGAAACGCACAAGAGCTTCATCCAAAACTTATCAAACTTGTAAGTACATATTCTTGATTTTAATGGCGTTTGGATTAGATTGTCAGGGAACTTAATGGAGCTGCTTCTGACATTTTGTGTGGTAACAATCTGCAGTTCAAGCCTCTGACCGCACTTCAGCAACTTGAAACTCAAAAGATTTCAGTGTGGAAAGTCTGTGCTTCATTACCCTGCTTTAAGGGGAGGAAACTTAACGTGTAATAGAAATGAGTATGAAAACTGCTTACTTCAGAACATTTCCAGGCACAATTTGTTGTAGTAATCCATTTTCATTCCTAGTAGGGGCTTCCTTCCCAGGCCTTTATGGATTGAAAAAGACTTCATCTCCCTAAACCCCCCAGGATATATTAAGATCAGAACTGCATTGGAAAGGGAAGTTTCTATCCCACAGAAACTTCAGAATTTCAACATTGGATCCAGCTTCAAACCAAGACAAGGAGTTGACATTTCAAAGCTTTTCAGGGAGTGAAATATTCCCTAGGCCTCTGAATTAAAAATGTCAATATTTTGTTTCAAACTGTCTCCCCCAAACCATTACTCTGAGCTGTATATTGGAGGTACAGTATCCTTATTGTTTTCTTTGGTTACAATGCTGACGAAGCAGTGCCTTCCGTGGTGCTTATTTTCATGACGAGGTCCTCAACCAGCTCTCGTCAGATGACTATGCCCATAGGTCAGTGAATTGGCAGACTTTTCTACTTCTGCAGACCAAGTGAGTCTACTTTTCTTGACAGCTGGCCTCTCCTAGTGTCTTGGATCTTTGACATCTCTGATAAGAGCCATTTTAAAACTTTCCCTCTGTGTTTTGATCATGCTATGTGTGGATGCTGAAAGAAACGATTCTGCCTTCCTGTTCCTTGTTAACCCTCTGCAGATTTCTAGGGGAGTGGTGACATATTTTCACCCATTCCATAATCTTTTTCAGTCTCTGCTGCCTTGATGGACAGTGAAGATAATGTTATGGAAATGACACGTTCTCAACTCAGCCAAACTTCTGTTTCTTCTGTTCAGAGACAAAAGATATTGTTCTCATGAACTGTCTATTTTTTCAGGAGCACTTTAATATTTTCTTGTCTGATCTTTTGCTTTCATAAGAGTCCAGCCTGTAAAATGTTTTCATGTAAGAGCTACTAAAAACTAATATAAGAGATCTGGAGTAGTGTTTTTCATTTTAAAGCCCAGTGACTCCATTGCAAACACTAGCAACCTTTCAAGTGCATGTAATTACCTTCAAAAGATGGACGAATTTCCCTAGGTAGTGAAAAAAGAAAAGAAAAAAACAATGAACTTGGGAATGTTTTTTATTTCAGGCATTAGTTAATCACTCATAAGTTTTTTTAATGAAAATTTCATACATATTCCTGGAGCTCTGCATATCTATTAAAACAGATAATCTAACAGAGTAAAGAAAAAACCTCTGCAGAGACCTTGGGGAGAAATAGAAAATTCATTTAATTTCATGAAAGCTTTTAATTGCATAAAATTATCTGAGACACTGCCAAATACAGTAAGGTTAATATACATTTTGTACATACCACAGAAGTGTTCGTATTCGCAAAGGTCTCCATACTTCCACTTTGCTCATACTTCCATTTGAAACATGGCATTTCAACAGAAGAAATATTTTTATGCTGTACACTGGTAGTGGTTGTCTAACTCAAAAAAAGAAACAAACCACAATATAACTTCCTTTCACACCTGAGATTTTCCTGGTGGTTTCCTCCACAAGTTGTGACCTAGCTCCAAATTGCTCAGTTTATAAATTAATTTTAACCAGGGTATAGCCCATGGCAACATGTGAGCTGATGATTCATAAAGTTAAAAATGCTTTAAAGTAGTAAATGCTGTTTTTTGAAATTGGTTACCTCATACCGGGATTTAAGATCCAGCTTATTTCATGTCCAAGCAGTTCACATATTCATTTCAAAATAGGCAAAGGCATAAAGATTTGTGTACCACTCTAAACTGAACTATTGAGTATAAAATATGAGCAGATATGAAAGGGAATTCTGACGTTTCTTTTGTTATCTGGGCTCCCCAGCAGGACCCTTCTCACTGTGGGTGCCAGTGCTCTCTAATGCACTAGAAGGAAAATCTGATTTGTAGGCATTGTCTTACAGTTTTCAGATGATGCAAGTGATTCTTTTTACCATGTTGCCTACACAGTGGCATTCATGGAAGTTAAAGCATACGAGTCTGTGTATACTGAAGGTGGTTCAGCTCCTGTAGGGATATTCTTATTCAGAAAAAAAAATAGACGTAAATCTTACATATTATTTTGGATACAATTTGTGTATCTGTACTTGGAAGTTTTATATGGAGTAGTCACAATCAAGATACTCTTATCTTTGCTTCAGCTTTCTAACCATTATTTGTCGTGGTGTTTCTAATGTGTTAAAATGTCTCTTGCAGTCTTGGTATGACTAGGTTTTCAAGAAAATGTATCATTTCTGTACGACTGTTACTTCTTTAGGCCTCATTAATTCTCTTGGAGGCATCATAATAGAATGTGACCTGGAAGAAGCAGGTAAAATCAAAGAAATTTGATGATAGCTTTCATCAAGCCCGAATCTATAAAGATTTAAATTAAATTAATTATATTGTCAATATGACAAATAATCAAGGAAACAGCTATTGTGCAGCTAGTAAAATAAGGGTGTTAGAAATGGGAACTGAATTGCTAAAAGTAAATACTGATTGTTAAAGCCTCCATTTTCATAGGCAAATGAAGAGAAAGTGTCAAATCCGAAAGTATATCTCACCCTAGCAGAGATGTGTAATTCTGCATACTGATATTTGCACAAATAAGAAATATTAGTCTGAATGTTTAAGTGGACAAGTTCTACATACAGCTTTTATGAGTCTTGATGTTAAGTGCCCTACTTGCTCTCATCATTTTCTAGGACCTAGTTCTCTGATTTAACTAAAACTCAGAAATGCAGGGAAATTTAAAGCTAAAACAAACACTTTATTTAAAATTCCCTGTGTTTATATATACCCTCTCTGTTTGGCTACGGGCCTTAGCACAAGCTCATTAGAAGTTTTAGACAAATATTTATTCGTCGCCTACTCTGCATGCCAGAATGCTAGAAGGCCTTTCATTTTCTAATACTTACAAAGGTAATTATAACACTGCTAGGACTTCCTTAATTTCTTGGATTTCAATTATTTATATGCAAAATTCAGAACTTGGATTCAGAACTTAAAGTTCAAACAAAAGGCCTACACTGACACTGTGTTGAACAAATCTATAGTCCATTAATTAACTTCAAATATACTTAATTATAAATTTCTGTTTGATTCTCCTGGGAATTATAGCGGTTTTGCAAACTGAGAAACCTAGTTTATGTATTCAACTCTTAAAATTTTGAACCAAACAGTTTGCCTATAGGAATAAAGCCAATTTCAGAGCAGGTAATTGCATTCATGCAATGACTCTCAATTCTTTTGTTGCAATCATTCCATCCTTCTTTATCAGATCTTTTACAATGTCTGAACACAGGCATTGACAGTGTGGAATGGGATTATTGTCAAACATAATTAAAACCACATGGCTTCCCCAGCTGCATAGCAGGTAAAATTTCACTGAGCCATGTTAGTATTGATCCATGCTGCTCTTTACTTTTATCTATCTGTCTGCTTCATATCTGTCTTCTTATCTGTTTCAGGCATTTTTCTTTGTGAAACTCTAAGAAGTGAAATTTCTGATAGGACTGTGACCAAGAAATGTTCACAATACCCTAAAATAACAACCTCCTCTTTTCTTCCTCTGGACTGCAAAAGCCATTGAGTACTAACCTGTTCAGTATCTCTCGCCTGACTTCAGTGCACCCTCCCAGACAGATTTGCTCAGCCTCTTTCATTGCTAAGGTACTTTGTGGCCCTCTAGAGATGCTAAGAGAGAAATTTAGAGTAATTAGTTGCAGAGATGGATTGAGCAGTCAGTTGGTAAGTGCTCATGTTGAACTGCACATCTTTCTTTCCTGCCAGATTGTTGGCTGTGACCACCAGCTGGGAAGTGCTGTCAAGGAAGATAACTGTGGGGTCTGCAATGGAGATGGGTCCACCTGCCGGCTGGTTCGAGGCCAGTATAAGTCCCAGCTCTCAGCAAGTAAATGTAAGCTGTTCCTTCTGGTAAAGTGCCACCTTCCCCTTTTAGTGAAATACTCATTTCTTGCAAGCTAGATTTCACCTCACTCTTTCTCAGGTACCTGAATAATCATGGTCAGTCTAGTTGTCCCCACAGGTGCTTGCCTCTTGGTTTAAAGCAGCCTTGCTCAGACTGTTGGTCAGGTTGTGGGGGTGGACAGAGGCTTGTGGAAAGGTGTCATCAGCATATTCCCCATCTTAGCTAGCTAGTTGCTTGTGAAGAGCAGGAGAGTGAGTAGAGGTGGCTCTTCCAACACCTCTCTGGCTGTATTAGCTGGCTAGGCATAGGACTTAGTCCACAGTGCTCTGAACAGAATGGCTTATGCTGCTCTGCAGCAGAGGGGAACCCTGAGGGGCTGGTGGTGCCAGCCTGGCAGAGTGCTCTCTCCAAGGCCTGTGTTAGCGTCATGTGTGCCTGCATGCTCAGCATGGTCACTCAATTCTGTAGCAGACTGAGGAACACAAGTTGTCAGAAAGTGCCTACACAGGCGTGAGAGATGCCTACAGAAAAACACAACCTGTCCTGCATGCTGACCCAGCTTCAACCCAGAGTGATAAAGTAGCATTAGTGTGCCCCAGTGAGGGGGTTAGTTTATCCTGAACCCCAGACAAGTTTTTCAGCCTGTTTACCGCACCACAGATGGAGCTATAAAACTTCTGGGGTGAGAGACAGGGTGTGTCTGGTCAGCTTAAAGGAAGGATTGAAAGGTCATACCTATTTTCATACCTATGTAGACACACCTAAGGAATCACATGAGCTAGCTTGCGTACCTGCCCCCAGCCTTAGAGTTTAATCAGACCAGCTCTACCATTCTGGAGCAACTTTCCCTGTGCTGAATAGCACATGACTTTAAAGATTCAAATAGCAGTGTAATATCTGCTGAAGACAATGTGTGTATACTTGTGGATTCTATAACAGGGAGAGCTGCTTCTTACAAAAGCTTCTCTGTGTCAAAGAGTAGCTGCGTTGGTACGGAGCACAGCACATGGAGCAGCTGATGGCACAGTGCAGCCGTGGCTCCATGTTTGCTGGCTGAGAGGGAGAATAGGAGAAAGAAAAAGAGAAGGAAGAAGGGAAGGAAGGAGGGGAGGGAGGGAGGGAGGGAGGGAGGGAGGGAGGGAGGGAGGAGAGGAGGAAGGGAGGGCAACTATTTTGTCTGAAGGAAAGAAAGGAATAATCCTCATAATAGTTCCATTGCTGAAGCAGAATTGTACGTTAGAGGACA
>QWTY01016037.1:4672-21363 GCA_008033365.1 Pseudorectes ferrugineus
TTGAGGGGGTCTATCAAAGAGCACAGAACAAAAATCACTATGAGCTGGAGCCTCTGAGAAGCAAATAGCACATTACTTAGTGTGGAAAATGCACCTATAGTTCATCATGCACAAGTTCATAACCAGAAGTCCCAAAGTTCCCAAAGGAAATTGGAGGGGTTTGAGATGCTGAAGTCAACACACTGCGCTTTTAGTGCACAGTGCATGCAGTACTTATGGTCAGACCAATTTAAATTTTTATACGATGTACAGTGCAGCTGTCACTGACCATGAACGTGAACCCACTTACTGTGAAATTAACATTTTTCATGCGTAAACTATAGATGTTTTTTAGTAGTAAGGGGGCAAAGGGAAGGGAAGGGATGTCTAGGTTACTTATACTTTTGTTAGCTTAATTCACTCAAGGCTACCACTGGCACATAACTGCTGTGACAGGGTGTGGATGAAGTGGTAGCTGGAGCTGTAGGTACATGAATATAACAAAAAGCCTGAGTGTCTCAGAGTCTCCTCAATACATCCAGTCACAGAACAATGCTACCCAGCACAGCACTTGAGCCATACAAGAAGTAACTAGATTCAAGGTATATTCAAGAGCCTTTGCTTTTAGCCATTCCTTTCAAATGACTGCATATTACATCCATTTCAAAATGGCAAGGAGTAACAGAGTAATACTAGCATGTGGCTGTTTTCTGCCTCTGGTAAAACAGTTTTCATAATGCAAGGAAGAGAGAAATGACCACTTTCTCAACTTCAATATAAGTTACTAACAACATGTGTTAATGATTTAGGCAATGTGCATGAAGAAAGAAGGAGATCATCAAGCTAGAAGACATTTAGACACAGTGCAATATAGATGCATTCCAGCAAGACACAAGAATAAATGAATGCAAAAGGGGAGACAGAACGCAGACAACGTGGCTTTTGAAATCTTGAAACAAATAAACTTTAAGAGCCTACATTACCTGCTCTCTCTCAGTTTCTGGATATATTGATACTTAGGTGTCAGTGAGCCATTGGATGCAATCACCGCCTGGAAACATACAAAACAAATTTTGAGGGCTTTATGTATCTGTATGTTTCAAAGCAGGGGAAGACAAGAAGAGTGACAAATTGCAAAACTTACATCTCGAACAACAGATGAGTAATTCTGTTTCTCAAGAGGTTCTGAGCCTTCTGATAAAAGCTGTGGAGACAAGTTATTTCAAATCAGGTCATTTCATTACCAAATATTTCTCAAAGTAAAACATTAAGATTTTAAACAACATTTAAATGCATGCAACAATGCCAATACCTTGTACATTTGAAATACTTCTGGCCACAATCAGCATCACTTGACTTTTAGGAAAATACAGGTATTCAAACAGCAGTCTGACTGTGAGGGATTGTTGAGTGCCCAAGAAAATCAGATGTGTACATCTACTGCAGGGTCCAAAAGTAATGAACTACCTGCCAGAGCCTGTTTCCTGCCTACAGAAAGTGTTCTTGACAAATCCCTAAGACATCCAGGTCACTCATGTCTCATTCACATGTTGCCTTTTCAAAGGATTGCCTCAAGACTTCAAAAGCTTTTTTCTTTTTTTGAAGTACAAAGTCAGTTATGTTCTACAGCAGAATGTATACAGGAGACCAGAAAAGCAACAAACAAGCAGACCACATTCTGAGCCTTTTACCTCCTTGTTGGATACATAAGACCTTACCATCTCTTCAATATAAGGGAAAAGCATATCCCCAAAGTACTCTGTTGCTTCTATAGGAAGCTGAGCTGGCAGATTGTCAATGGAACACATCAGAATCCCCGAGCCTTCAACACTGAAAGAGAGAAAACAGTTCTTCTCAACTACTTCTTAGTACCTGAAAGGTAGCACCTTTCAGAAGTGTTTCAAATGCATGATTTTTTCAATATAACATTTCACTCAACAAGTTACAATAGAAAACAATAAAAAGTAAGGGCTCTCCCACCTGTCATGAGTAATATGCTGGTCAGCATCATACATACAAAATGGGTTGTCAATTGTTGTACACTCAGTCATAAACTCTATAGATCCTCCAGTATCTGCTGAAATGTCACATATTGCCAGAAGTCTAAACAATTAAAATAAAAAGACAGTGGAATAGAGCATTATACAAATTACTAAGAAACACAGGTATAAAACAATGGTATCCCGAAATATAATGGAAATCTGGCCCTGTTGTAGTCATAAGATTTGCATTCATATCAACAGCATCCAATTTCATGGAGAGAAAGACTAGCAGAATCCATTCACCCATGATCTTTTCTCTCTGTGCCATTTGCTGCCAACACCTGCCATTCATTTTCCATCTACCACTTCCCTCAAGCTGTGCCTGGGCAGTCCTGCATGAAACTAACTTCCCCATCATAAAGGGAAGCCTAAAGAAGTGGCTGCCTCCTACCAGTTCACAGATAGCAGGTACAGGTGGAGCATTCATTAGCCTAATGCACAACCTCTGGCTCCACTGAAGGTTAACTCTTCAATTCTTTACTTGTCATGTGAGAGAAAGAAAGGTGTCAAGAGCTGGCAGAGAAGAGACCTGATTCCTCACCAGGAACATTTCCATGTCCTCCCCAAATCTATGACAGGGCTATTAGAGAAAGGGGGCTCCCACCCACACTGAAAGGAGACTAGCCCTTGATTTGCACCCCACATCCTATCCTTAAAAATATTCAGGGTTGTGAAGCATTTTCACTGCCTGCTGCAGAAATAAGAGGTGCTAAGGAACAGGTATTGAACTTGTACAAGTCAAATGACAGGGTAGGAAGAACTTTCCCTAAAACTCTGCTCAGGCATAGAAACTCCTACCGATACTGGTGCTGTAGGTACATTCCCAGATATCACACTTTTGTTTGTACTGGATTCTGTATGAAGATCAGTGGCAGAACTACCTCTGCAGAAACACAGCTGATACCTGTCAATCATTTGTACTGTGATGTTTTCAAAAACTACAAACTGTGAAAATAAGACTGCAAAGCACAAAAGAACAAGAGCAAAACCAATGGGGCACTGTAAAACATGCAAGAGGAACAACGGAAAAGAAACAGAATCGTTTACTAGGTACTGTGGTGAAACTGCCTAACATTACAAGTTAATCATGGTGCTGCAAAATTGTTACAAGTGACATGAGGTGTCTTACTTGTGTGGTAATTCAGGACAGCCGTCCGTTGCACCAGCAGCAGATTTTACTGGCACCAGCAGCTTCTGAGTGTCGTGCCGACTCAGCAAGCGAGGAGTATTCTGCTCCCAGTATATGCCGTTAATTAAACAAGTTGTGTAGGGTGCAACCTGCAAAGAAAGTTACAGATGCCTGATGGTCTCACCCAGTACTTTAAGAAGCTGAAAGCACCTGGTCTAGCATTTTAAGTTAATGATCTCTCAAATGAATATGCAAAAGTGTAGTAACTACAAACACTCCGTGGAAAACCTTTCGTAAAAGAACAGAAGAGATGCTCACATCAATGTGAAAGCGAGAAATGTAATTTTCTGGATGTTTATCATAGTCTACTGGATCATATTGTCCATCACGTTTCCTTACAAGATGATGGTGACGACTTAACACTGTTCCATAGACTTTTCTGAGGTCTAAAGTTAAAAAAAAAAAAAAAAAAAAAAAAAAAATCAGTTCTTATACTTTAACAAAAAGGGTTTCAGTGTTTTCAATCACTGTTGTCACTGCATACCTCCAGATCTGGAAACTTCCTTTAACTCATGTGGTTCTACAAACTCACACGGGAGAGCACTGAACATTTCTTGAGCACCCTGAAACCATGAAGTAGGGTTTAGAATAAGTAGACCATAAATGTAATGTAACACTGCTCATGTGGTGTTTGAAAACAAATATAAAAATGCCACACACAATCTGACAGCCCTGCCAGAGAACATCTTCAGAGATGAAAACATTGTTCCACACATACCCCTGCTTACCCAAAACTAAGCTGCCTGGGCATTATGTGCAAGGAATTCACATCATTCTCCATTACTGCAGAATGCAGAAACCACAATCCAATGCCTGGTTCTTATTTCTAATGGCTGAGCTGGGAGGCCTCAACTCAGCCACAACAGAGGGTTTTGCTGCCACTCTGAGGAGCAGTTTTTCTTTAGGAAGGATCCCTGAAGCCATTCCTAATCAACCAGGCTGTTCTAAAGGCCAGAAACTACATGATTACTTCTCAAATGAGCTGTGATCACAACCAAACGCTTTTCAGACACATCATCCTTTTGGCTAGAAAGAACACATTTATGCAGGCACTGATTTCACTTCATAGCTGGAGCCTTGTTAACTGATCTTTGTTGCCTAAACCAGGGGTAAGCCTTTTCCTTGTGTCACAGAAAATAAGTAAGTATTTGTAAGCCAAGTCAATGCTATATAGATATAAAAACTCAGCAAGTGTTGGAAAAAATTATTCTTTTCCCCATACTTCAGTGGAGTGATTCAACATACCATGTGAGCACAGACCCAACAGTGGGGAGAGAGGGGGACAGAAATCATGCAGGTTGGAAAAGAGAGAGGAGCAGTAAGATTTAATCCATGTTTCATGACAAGAAGTTAGCATGTCAGCCTTGTCAGGCATGATCTCATATTAAACATTTTAGTTTATGGCACTTAAAAATCGTTACTGGCAAAGGAAAATGTGAAGTCCAAGCAAACAAAATGAACCCATTAACCCATTTAACCTGATACAGATCAAATGCCAAGAATTTCTACTAACAATAATATAGCATTTGACCTTGAAGACAGTTCTTACCTTAGAAACATTACCGGTGCCTGTAAACACAAATGTTAAGGGCCCCACTGACTTTGGCATCAGTCCCAGTGAAATTTCATACCCGGCATCCCGTACTGCCTGCACAGCCTGACTGCTATTCCTGTAGTTATGTGCCATCCCAATGTGCTGTGAAATCAAAGGCACAGAACCATCAAGATATTTTCTATATTCAAATACAAATAATTAGCAGATGCCAAAATGTTATTTAGCTAAAGAAAAATACATACACACATACTCTTACCATGAAAGGAGTGTGATGACCCAGGGCTAAAAATCGTAAACCCAATCCATGCAGAATGTTGATCATTCCTGTTGTTAAAAAAAAAAAAAAGAAATCGGACCATCAGTCTTAACTACAAATATGCACAGTTAGAAACTGCAGAGACAGACTGAAGCCTCAAATCACCCTGGATATTTTTCCCATGTTTTTATATCAATACTTTACTTCTAAAGTAAGTCTACATAAAACCAGAGAAGGAGAAATTTAATAGCAGTCCATGACCTTAAACTTGCTCTTGGCCCATTATGCATTTAAGCACTATTTAATATTCAGATATCCTTTTATGAGGTGTATCCACATCACCAGATTCCAAAGAAGGAAGTAAAAGTCTCCTGAAGAAACAGTGTTGAAGCTCAGTAGAAAGAAATGAGAACCATGCCTCACAAAAAAGAGATTTAACACAAAACAGTCACAAACAGATGTCAAGCTCTCGGAACGGACAGCAGCCCTATTTTTTATCGAAAGCCTAATCAGTTGATCTCTTGATATTTAGTCTGCTCCAGATTAGCTCAATGGACAAACAGGACTTCAAGACGACAACAAAAAATATTAGATTTGTCAGGAATCCACATGACTATTTGACATGCCATCTCATGAAAGTAGGAGGCACAAACCGGAATGGAAAAAGGCTGTTAAAAGCAAGAATTAAAAATGCAGTTAAAAACACATTGCAAGCCTCAACTTTCAGGAAGCACAGACAACCAGAAGTATTACAGGAAGTCACTTGTTGCAAGCCTGCCTTTACTTTATACACTATACCTGCTACACCAGCCCACTTTCCAAAGGCCACAACTCGCATTCCTTTATGATCAACCATTTTTTCATAGTCAAACAGTCGAATTTCCTGAAAATACATAGCAAACTGAGTATTAAAATTTTCAGTGAATGCAGTCTGTGGCACACTGTTCTCCCAGGAGCTACCTTTTCACATGCCTTTGTCATTCCTCATGATAGAGTCTGATGGGTAAGATAAGAAAGGCAAATATATCGTAACAGGAGATAAGTATAAAAATAAAAATGTAACAGTTGCACTGAATTCTTGTTTTAAAGAGTCTCTGCACTGCCCATGCCCTCTTTGCACAGAGCTCCCCAACGTGCCACTCCAGCTGCTGCAGGGCCATTCACATCCTCTGCCAAGAAGCTGCTCGTTTCTGAGTGAACTGGCTGCCTTCCTCTGAAATGGCCAATATGCACTCCAGCTAAGTAACTTTCCAACAACTCTTCATGCTCAAAGAGAAAGAGCCTCTCTTGAGCACACCATGCTCACAACTCATCTGCCTTACACACATGAAGAGAGTAACACTGCAAACACAAGACCCTCTGAGCAAGAAATACTCAGTTTCAGGAAAGGATACTGGAAACTGTCCTCATCAGCCATCTACAATTACATGTGCTGGAAGTAACCATACCAGGCAGCAAGCTTTTGATCACACTTAAGCATTCAGTTTCCACCCCATGTTAACTGACAATGGTCTTCAATATGACACAATTTACCTGTCTTAAAATCTCATCCAAAAGGGGCATGTTTGCCTCTTGGGCTTTAATAGTGTGAGAGAAGAAGGCATAGTTCTTTTTGGGGATTAATTTGTCCTCCGGAGGTCTCTTCACACCTATTATCAGAGAAGCCTCAGAAATATCTTCTTGAATAATGGCACCTGCTTTGATGTACTCCTATGAAAGAGAAAAATCAAAGAAGATTTCTCTGTGTATTTTCATATTCAGATCTCAGCATATTAGCAATTAGAACAGAGGAAAAATAAATAATTCTACCAAGCAGAAACAAGTTACTGCATGTGATACATTCACAAAATTCTTTGATAAAGAGGTATCAAGTATTAAATTAAATTACCATGCTATTATCCTATTATACGAGGCCAAATTATAATTATGTGTTAGTAAAATACTTCATCTTAAATTTACAGACTACAAAAAGGATATTTTACTAAATTTAAAGTATCCTGTTGTATTGCAGTAATGAACAGTCTTTTGTAAGGTGTTCAAATACTGGGAAATAAGTTTAGAGAGAGATATGAAAAAATCAAAAATATGAAGACTGATGACATGCGATTTTATAAAATTGTATAAGCCTAAATCCAAGCTGAAGAATGATTTCTAAGGAAATGTGTTTACATAGGATGGTCTGTGTTTTGATGAAAAAAGTACTGTGCCTTAATTAAAAGGTGGTATGTGCAAGTAATCACTAATTCCCCATTTTTGTTTCAATTTTTATCTGTTTTCTCAGTTATCTTACAGCAGAGTATTACTGCTGCTACAAGAACAGTAAAAGCTCTCTGTCCTGAAGCTCACAGCATTAAAGAAAAAAACTCTCTCTTCATTTCACATGAAGAATGGGATTGAAGCAAGAGTGGAATTCACCAGATTCATCTTTCCTGTTCTTTTAAGAAATAAAGGGTCTTTTAGAGTTCTTGCCTTCATACAAACAGAAGACAAAAACATCAATGTTAGAGGAATTCCCAAGTTTCCACTTCAAGAGAACCTAGAACTTCTAGGGAGAGTGATGACACAACAAGAAATTAATAAAAACAACTCCAAAAACCCACCACGGTGCCAACATTACATTAAAAGGCTAAACAAACTACTCCTTTTCCCTTCCACTAGCAAATGACTCCTCATTTAGCACAAAATTTTATGTTTCTGGGGGTTTTTTTAATATGTTTTCTCATTAATAGCCTTTGAATATTATTTTTCCTGTACTATGGTTAACAACTGAACTATGGTTTTGCTTGTGTCTCTCAAAATGGGACCTTACCTTTTCATGGATGGCTCTCCGGTTTGACGGCTGCACCAAGACCTTGTATCCCATCTTGGTCAACTCCTTAATATGCTTTGGTGCCAGAGGTGCTCTTCTTTCCCATGCATTGACATCTTCCCTCCTGATTGCCAGCACAGACTTACGATGGTGCCAACACTTAGCATGGTGGAACACACACCTGCCATTTGTGTGGCTAAAGGCTCGCAGCATGGTAAAGCCTGATGGCAGCAAAGACAAGGTAATAAAATAATACAGGTACATGTACGATTCAGACATTGTTTGTGCAAAAGTTCTGGTCTCCTTTAGCATCTGCTGTAAAACACAATCCAGATACTTCATACTCTTGTTATATCCTACTTTTGTGAGACATTAATTCAATTTCCATGAACTTTGTTGCATCTTGGTCTGATGAGGTGTCCTTACAGACAAATATTCAATTTTACTAATTGTTTTGATTACTGAAAAGGAAGGCTTTTAATGTGTTCTATTCAGCAAATTTTTAACTACAAGGCATTAACAGAATTCCGGAAACTTACCAATTATATTCATTTGCCACCATAAACATGCAAAGACCATCAAAACTTTCATCAAGAACAGTCAGAAGTAACAAACACACAGAAAGAAAGTAGAATACAGGCTATATGGCAAGCAGTTGATTAAAAGAGAAAGCCCAACACTAAGTATTTTTACATAGCTAATTCTTACACAGGCCAAAAATGGAAGATAAGGTCAAGACCTTATCTACTGCATAGCAGTCAGCATATGTGTGGCCAGGAACAACAGGTTTTCTCCCTAATACAAATTTTCTGCAAACTGGAAAAGCTTCACTAGGACAGATTCCTAGGACCTGCAGAGGAAAACCCTTTATTTTCTATCTCATCCTCTTCATTCCCAGTGAAGCCTACTGTTTATTACTGCAGGGACACTGCCGGCTCCAGCATCAAGTACCCAGGAGCCTAAGGCCTTCAGATACTTATGCAAGTAAAAGATGTGAATCTCAGAGATAGGCTTCAAAGATGTCAACTTTGTTTCCAACACAATTTTAACTGATAATACATGAATCTCTGTATCTGAATCACTTGGAAAATCCTGTTTGTCCTCATGCCTCAAACTTGTAAAATCTCTATACACCTAAAGACTTCAGAGGTCCTGTTTAACTCCAGGCTTGCTGAAACAGAGGGACTAGCACACGAAGGAAGGCATGAACAGAAGCACCCAGTCATCTACAATAGCTCCAAGTGTGGTCTTCCTACCATCACTACATTTGTCCACCAGCAGAGGTTACAGTACCGAAGTTGGAGGTGTTTTGTGACACCTCTCTTCAGCATGCCAAGAGGGTTCTCAAAGAACATGATGATGTCTCTCAGAAAAGAGGAAGCCTTGTCACACCATGTCACTATCTCTGCACGCTAAAATGTTATGATGAGAGCAGTTCATACTAAAACACTGCACCTCATACCGAAGCCTGCAGTGAAGTACATTTCCCTCACACAGAGGACTTGCACAAGGAGAGAAGCGACGCCTTCCAGCAGGAGTGCACTGCCCTGCACTGGGATCGTGGGAGTCCGGGCAGGGAGTAAACAGTCGGGTGACCTCTGGCAGGCCAGAAGTTGGTCTGCATGCCTCCCTGTGTGTGCTCAGGCTCAGCCACAGAGATATCCATATCCACTTGTAAAAGTGAAACTAGCTTCAGCATTGCAAGCCTGCAGAGCTGGGAACCCTGCCCGGCCTCCCCAGCACGTCGAGTGACCGCGGGGCCGCACCGCGCCGCTCCCTCCTTGCCCGCGCTGGGAGCGGGTCACCCCACCCCGAGCATCCCTGGGGCCGAGACAGTGCCAAGCAGCACAGCGAGGGGCCTCCCGCCAGCAGGGGCGACGCGCGGGAGGGGAAAAAATCCCTGGGGAGCGTCGGGGAAAGGCAGAGAGGCGGCGGGCAGGGGGAAAAGCGGCGGGAGCGGGCGGCGCCGCGGCGGGAGGGCGGCAGGCACCGGGCAGCGCTCGCCGGCAGCCGGAGCGCCGGGCAGCGCCGTACCTACCTCGGGCAGCGGGGCGGCAGGAGGCACGGCCCTGCGGCCCCGGTCCCTCCTCCGGCCGATGTCCGGCGGCGCCGCCGCCCCGCGCCGCAGCCAACCGAGAGCCGGCCGCGGGATACACCTCCCTGCCCGCCAATGGCGCGGCCCCGGCACGCCCGCCCGCGCCCCCCGCCCCGGGAAGGCCAGCGCTGCAAGGAAATGCACGGAGGGACGTATTTATGGGAACTGGGCAGGAAACATCCCGGCAACGCAGCGGAGCGTGCTAGGAGGAGGCACTTGCCTGAACTTAATGCTGTTCGGAGCGGAGCGGAGCGGAGCGGAGCGGAGAGGAGAGGACTTCCTTTGCCAAGAGCTGTGAATATTCCCTGGGAGTTTGGAACATTTACCAGGCCACAAGCCTTTCCAATGGACATGTTACACAGATAACATGTGTCCCTATGTCGCATGTTCTCATTTGGCCGCGGGCCAAATTCTTAGAGCACTACTCGAAAGTTGAGGGCTGTTTTCAAAGTTGCAGTATCATTTGAAACACTGACTTAAAAACATGTATTGGAAGCATAAGCATGAGCAAATTGGGGTTTCTAGGGCGAGTCTCCTTCAGCTTTTTACATTGGAAGATACTATCTGTAAATGACTCCTTATAACTGAAGGGTCTCATCTCTGAGCCACCACTGAATGCTCTAACTACTGTGCTGGTGATGAAAAACTTTTTAAAAGTTACCGCTGTCCTTTGTGAGGCTCGTGACATGATCTAGACACCTATAGGATTGACTCCTGTGGATGAGAAGAATAAGTTGATTCTGAATTATAGAGTGTTTCTTGGATATCTGGCAGGGTTGAAGCTCCGGTCAGCTCTGCAAACACAGAACAGGATTTTAAAAAACAGTGGCTAAAACCTTTTTTTAACACCAAAGCATTTCACTTTCAATATATTTCTGTTTGCAAGAACTTTTAGAGATTCCTTCATGTAAAGTGAAGAGAGACATATAAAAGAGACTTCACTTTTAGCTAAAACTCTATATACACCACTTTGCTTGGGGTCAAAGTATTTTTTGTGTCATTTGAAATTATTGAGGTTTGTACATTTTAGTTTACTGATGCTTTTAGAATGTTCTTCTAGGGAAATGAAGTTCCAGGCTGGGCCAAAACAGTCAGCAAAACAAAGATCATCCTTCTTTAGTCACAGAGATATACTTGGTGACTCTGGCTTTATCCAGCAGCAAAACTCTAATTGCAAGCAGGAAGAGCAGAACAAATAAGGACGTGACTGAGATACTGCCAAAATGCCATTTGGAGGGTTGATTTCTGCCACACATTTGCCATCCCTCTGAAGGGAGATTGAGAATTCTATCAGCACCATTTGAGTCTCTTCCTGCACCCAGAACAGACCAGGAGAACTGCACTCCAAAAGTGCCCATTATGCTTCAAAGAGAAAGAGGCAGCCTAAGCAATGAGCATGGACTCATGCTGTGGCAATGTAAAGCCAGGTAAGGGGAATCCCACCTGCACTGTACTATGCTCCAGATAGGGAAGACAGAATGGCTTAAAAGGAATAAAACAAATCTGGAATTCAGACTTTACAAAACATGCTAGTATGGAATTAGAGCTGTTTTCTGTAATAAATACCTTCTGGTCTGTGTAGATTGTGATTCCATCTGTCTGAAAAACCCTAATTATGAGGTCTAATTCTTACTCAGCTGGAATGCTTTTTACTCAGCACTGTGGGGAAAGTGCTGCCTTCCATTATGGTAACAATAAACTCCCAGAACACACAGAGAGAGATGGACTTCATAGATTTTATTCTTAAACTATCAAATATAAATCTTGAATCTGTTGAAGTCAATGAAAAACTCACACCAGCTTCTGCTGGGGTAGGGTTTCTCCCCAGGTCTCAAGTGAACAGGGGATTTGGTGTCCAGAAGAGATTATTGCAGATTGTGTATCTACTTCTCAAACTCTTGTTTCTCCTTTAATTCTGGTTTTGTACTGCAGAGATCAAGAAGTTCCAAGACGCTTTCAGGCTTTCAGTCAGAATGAGGCTATTGAAAAACATGACCTTTTATTCAAAAGCCACTACCTGCAGTGGCTGTTGACTGCCACTGTGAATACTGACCTCACAGCAGAGTACTAGACATCACTGAACAGCACAGTGTTGTGTTCTCCACAATCATGTAGAGAGTATATTTACATTCCTATTGCCCAGTGGGGAAAATTGCCTTCTCAGCATCCCCAAAGAAAGACCTTCTAATTTTAGTAACACCTAACATGTAGGTGTTCATATTCTGTATCTGTTCATATTCACAAACACTAGAATTCACAGTAGCATCATTTATGTTCCTGTTCACTGTAGAGCTTTGTCTTTTGCATTCATAGTGCATACTCAGACTGCTGCATCAAATTGAGATGCCTTTTTAAGTCATTCTCGTCATTCTCATCATCCTTAAGACATCACATAAGTATTTTTAAATGGCTGTGTAAGTAAACCTAAATACAGAAAATTACAGCCTGTGATATCAGGTTAGTCAGCAAATTAGTGAATTGACTCATTAGAAGACAAGTACCGGGTTCATTGTGAGAAACCACGGCAGCTCAGCTAAAATAATCTGACATACTTTCATAAAAATCTTCATTGAGTCTATTAATTAGACTTACCGATGCTCATGCCAGTAGGGCTTTCAAGTCAATAACAATCTACCGCTAAGTATGGATCCATGGCATGAATAAAATCAAAACTGAGGCCTTGTTTTGAGAGAATCAGGGGTTACTGCTTAAAGAGTCCATTAAAGCAATTATGCCGTAGCTGCGTTAAAAGTGCAACCTTGCTCTTAGGCTCCTTCAGCAAATAATAGCTGTCACTGCCTTAGCTCCTGCAAGTGAAGTTTGTCAGAAAGAGCTGAACTACTTCTGAAAAAAAATCGCAACAAAACTCACTTTTTTCCATTTTTGTACCATTAGTGTCTTTAGCAATTTGGCAGTAGGAGAATGTGTATTGTTCATATTTTAAAGTTGATAAAAATGGCACAAAATTGTGGTCCAGCCCACAATTCACATTCAGACCAGTGCCAGACCAGACATTCAGGACTTCTTCACTAATGTTTTTTTGCAAGAGCTCTTGATTCTTTATGGGCCTTTAAAATCAGAGATATAAAAATTATTTGAACAAAACCATGAAAATAGTAGGAAGTATGTAACATGTGTAGTGACAGGTTCTAGACCTGTACAACTACCTCTAAACTGTGAAATAAAACAGAACTGCGCTGCCAAAAAAAAAAAAAAAAAAGAAGCTATTTCTTTAATAAGGATACTTCTCATTCTTCAGTACAAGTCAGCGGACTTAAACAACTGAAGGAGTGTGCAGGCACAAGAACGAAGTGGAATAGGGATGGGAAGAGGAAAAGGACATGTCTGCTTGAGCCATAATTACTGATTTTAAAAAAAAAAACATGTTAGGCTATTGTCTCAGTATGGTGGGTTTTGACATCCATTGAGAAGTGCATGTTGGAGCAGGTCTTGAAACACAGAATGTAAGCAAAATTTTACCCAAGAACAACCAGATGTCCCAATCTAGATCCTCAATGTACTCCTGTATGTGATCAAAGTGACAGTACAGCCAAGGGCCAGCTGGCTTTCAAATCACTTCTGGGTGACTTCTGGGTGTTATAATAAGTGTTCTGACAGGATTGTTAACTGTAAATTAATATACACTAGAGTAAGATCCTGAATAGTCATGTAAGTGTGACAAAGCTTGCCTTGCCTTCCCTTCAATGTATCTATACAGAATCCTTTCACTCCACCACCTGGAAGAGTGCAGTGGAGATGAAAAACAGCTTTCCACAGAGGGAATATGAGGGCCATAAACAGGAACTAGACTAAAAAAATGTAATTCTGTGAAGATTTTCCTATCTTGTTAATCCACCTGTTTTACTACGTGAATTTTATGACCTGATTCCTTTTCCCTTGCAGCCAATTCCACCTGCCCAGGAATCTACCCAGGAGCCTGAGACAAAAACTGTTTCTTTTGTGCTACTCTTTAAAAATTGCTTTTGTATGACATAAATACATCATAAAACACACCGTTAACCAAGGTACATTATCTTTCTATGCATTTTTCAGTATTTAGAGCTTAAATCTGGTGTGGATAAAAACACTGTAGAAAAAAAGATAGACCCACTACATGACTATATGTGAACACATTTATATGCACATACAACCATATGCATGTATACACACTCTGTGTCTTCATCTTCTTTGGGAAAGCATTTAAACTAAAACCAGTGGACACATTTGAGAATAAAAAATGTACTGAAAGCTAGTGTACCACTTAAGTTGTTTAGTACGAATGAAAGAATTAAAAGCTTTATATTGTGTTTATGAAATTGAATCTTTGTGTCTTGGTTCTGTACATCCCATATCATAAGATAAAAAATAGGTCTATAGCAATAAAAGTCTACCATTAAACCATTACCTTGATTTCAATTCCTGAATAGAAAGAACAAAACAAAAAACAAAACCAACAACAACAACAAAAGCAAGGAAAAAAAACTCAGACCAAAACAAATACCAGCCCTTGAGGTAGTAGCAATGACTTAAATAGGTTGGTTCTGAGTACTTCTTTAATGAGAAAATGTAAATGCTTATCATTTTATCATTTAAAAGAAGGACATGAGAGTGAATCAAGACTTCCTTTGAGTTCAAAAATTAAATATTGTTTATGCAATTATAAAATCTATGAGTGACCTCAACAATTTTTAGTGATCGGGGTATTGTTTTAACATTGATACAGAATTCAGATTAGTAATGTCTCTGACTTTATTTGGCAAAATAGAAGAAAATATTCACCTATTAGAGAGATCAAGATGGAGAACAGCAGCATGAATCAACTGACTTAAAAGGAAATGGTTTTGCCACTACAAGAGATTCTACTAAACAATCAAAATCAAGGTGCAGGATGCAACTCCACTTGTTAATGGGCAATAACAAAGTAAAAGAAAATCTCAAGAACTATTTTCTCTCTCTCTTTCAAATATTGGAAACCAAACCACATTTCCAAAAAGTTAAACAACAAACTCCATGATCCTTTCAGCAAGAGTGCATTGTTCTTCTGATGTGAGGACTTACAGTTTAGATATTTGTTACTGTATGCATAAAAAACCCCTACATTCTTTCCTTTCAGCAATATCCCTGGAGACTTCAATCCGTAAGACACTGAAGGAGAGGATATATAACAAATACACAGTTAAACATACCTCATATGAGCTCTTTGAAGCATTTAACCATGTCCTATCTGCTCTTTTTCCTGAAATACCTGAAGATATATTATAGTTAGTCTCTCCTCCAGATACAACACTCAAAAATTCTTAAGTAAACTAGTGTTTCAAATACAATCATACTGTTCCCTTGAGATCCAAGGGAACCAATTCTCAGTTATATCTGCATCCTTTTAACCACTTTGCAATGTAGTGGGCTTCTAAAACCCTTCAAATGTATAGAAACAGCCCCTCTGAAAATAACCTGTCTTTAAGGAGTTTCTTTTTCTGATACAATACTGCAATAGGGCTCCAGAGCATCCCTCTCCCCAGAGCCCTGTGCCAGGAGACAGAGCAGCAGGTGGTAGGTGGCACAGGAGCATGCCAGGATCTTACCAGGCATCTGGTGATCTAGAACTCTGCTCTGGTTTCCAGGCCTCATGCAGAGTGCCTGATGGAGATGAGGCATAATGATGATGGAGAATTTGTTCATTTCTCCATAGTGATCATGGAGGAAAAAAAAGCAGGAGCCCAACCTTACGGTGACAAAAGCATCAGTGACACCTTATTCAACAGTGGGACCCTTTCACTAGGTACCTGAAGGGATAAAAACGAAGTGTAATATAGTATTTTGGTCTGCATCTGACTGACTATTATAATGTTTTAGGAGAGTTCTTTGCCAGACTTGAGAAACTGTGGAGAGAATTATTTTTATACATGCATATGTGCATATATGTGTAGTGTGTGCATACAAAGACATCATCTTCTGAATTTGATTAAAGTAACACAACCCACCAATTTTGCTTTTCTGGAGGAAATCATGGTAGTTGATAACAGAATCAAAGAATCAGTTAGGTTGGAAAAGACCATTTAGATCTTCAAGTTCATCATAAATGCATTATACTTTATATGTGATAACTGACAAGAGTGGTCTTCCTGAATATAACAGAAAGAACATACTTTGGTGTAAAAACTATTCAGAAATAGGAGGGGAAAAAACAAATTACCAAAGTGAAGGGTTTTCCAATATTTTTTGCAATGTTTCTCAACAAATTAGTTCAAAGATTTTGATCATTCAATTTGAAATAATCTCGCATCAGCAAAAATTAAACTTGCTTTTTTATTTCGAATTATTATTACCTTTCCAAAATAAAATTACTTTATTTTATAAATAAAAGGTTTTAGAATAATAAACATCTAAATGATTGGGTTTTAAAAAATTTGGGATAGCCATGGAAAAAGTCAGTAAAAGTAACACCAAGTCTGAGTTATTCAGGTTAATCCAGACATCTTAATATTGAAAAAGGAGTCTCCAGAGGGCAGGAAATGTACTGTTTAAGTGACAGGTCTCAGAAACCTCCAACTATGTTGAACTGAAGTTTATTCCATGCAATTCCTCCCTAACATGAGGCCAAGGGATTTAACTGACATTCAGAGAACAAGCAGCTGTGGCAGTGTCAAGCATTACCCATCTCCAAGGGATGTTATGTTCTGCCAATTCCAGTGTGAAAGCAGGGTACTCCCAGAACAGTGGTAAAACACAAAGGACCACTGAAAGGGAGCCTGTCAGAGCGAGTTTC
>QWTY01016038.1:0-14738 GCA_008033365.1 Pseudorectes ferrugineus
GAATTTAAACAAAAAGAAGACAAGACAAAAAGGAATTAACAAAACCATGGATAATACAGAGGGAAGGGAAGGGAAGGGAAGGGAAGGGAAGGGAAGGGAAGGGAAGGGAAGGGAAGGGAAGGGAAGGGAAGGGAAGGGAAGGGAGAAATAATGCCACTCAGAAGCTACTGATGGTCCTGCAGATGGCAGTGATAATATGCAAGGATGTGTATTGCTCTACAGCCATCTCTGGCTCCTCAAATTTCTCTGTAGAAGAAATTTGTGGGGTTATCACTGGGCACTTGACATGTTTTTGTACTTCTTGACTTCCTCCACCAGCCTCCACTAGAAAGAGGGGTTAGAGAGCTTTGTTTTGAGCTGGTACAGCTATTCCTATGCTTCCTCGTGACTGTTCTTTCTTGCTGTCTCCTGTCTCTACCAGAGAAAATTTATGATCATGGTTGGCCATAGCTCAATCCTTGCCCTCCCACATGAGTATAAACAATGTCATCTGCACTGATATCTGCAGCAGACAACCCTCAGGGGCTGTGTGCAATCTCTGCTGGTACCCCCTCAAGCGATTTCTGTTCTGTATGGCATTGTCAGCCACTGATAGCACCCAAACAGGGTCCAGAAAGTTGTCAAGTAACTGTTTGCTGCATCCAGTTTTGCTTGCCAGAAGCCATCTCTGGCATCCATGACTGAAAAGACTATTGTGTTCGCTTGATTTGGCAATATTTCAGTGACTGTTGGCAGGGAACAGTATAAGCACTTTAGTATGCTATTGAGGTCCTTTGGATTGATGCAGATCATCAGTTTGCCTGTCTTTCTAACTGCCACCATACTGCTGATCCAGTCAATTGGCCTTGCAACTTTTTTCAGCCACCTTATTCCATGACAGTTTTAACTTTCACCTTGAGCTCTGCTTCAAGTGGCAGCTCTAGCATTTTATATATAGCTGATGCCACATCATCTTAACCTTGCAGACCTTAAAAGCACTCATTATCCAGAAACCTGATCCCTTGACCAGAGACTATCTTTTAATAGTCAGAAAAGTAATATCTCATATATGTTTCCCTCACCCTCAGTTAGCTCTGTGATGCTCTGACTTTGCAATAAACACTCCCATGTCCCAGTAAGTTCTCCACCAGACAACGGATTTCTGCATCCATTCTACTGCAGGAAAGATCTGAGCCTAATCTTTATTTACATGTGAGTACTTCACAGGTTTAATATGATCCCACCCTAAAAAAAATCCAAATTGTTTCATTTTTTACAAAACCTGTATAATTTATCCAGCTTCGCCATAAAATCACATTCCTTTTAGTGAAAGTTTTCCTTTGCCATTTTACTTGTCATTTCTCATATTCAGTTTCTGAACCACATCATTTTCTTGTTACTGCCATTGCACCTACTTACTATATATTATTCAGACCAGCTTCGTCACAGGTGCTCACTTTTCTCTTTTCAAGCACTTATGCAAATTAAATCACCAGTGTAATTTAGAATCTCTTCACTTGCATGTATGTGGTCCAAAAATTGTCTCATCCAAGTTCCAACTACGCACAGGGTGACACCACCACTTGCTCTTAAGCAGGACTTTTAAACACTAGACCTCACACTTTTGTAACAAAAGAGGTCAATATCATTATCACAGTTTTATACGGGTGCTGTGTAGGGGTGAAGTGACTTGCTCAAGGTCATCTAACAGCTTGGTGAGAGCACAACTTAGGTCTTGCAAGTTCCAGTCTAGTGCTTTATCCAGCAAGAAACCCTGACTGTGCTGAAGTCTGAGGTCTCCCTGTCCTTGGCCTGTTCTATTAAAACGCTGCACTGGCATTCATATAAACCATTTACAAAGGGTAACATCCATTTGTTCTGCATCAAAAAGCAAGAGAGATTGACACATACATAATCTTTTCCTATGTGTGATGGATTGATCCTTGACTTAGGATCATTTCAGTTGCCTCTTTGTAGTCTCTCCATTACAACAAGAATTTCCCAGGCTTTCTATGCAAGATGAGAATGGAAAGCTGTTAAACAACCATTTTCCCGTTCTTCCTGAGGAAACTTTTTACTGCCAATCCGAATTTGCAACACCTGCGGTGTTGAAAATGAAGACTTAAAGGCGTTCACTCTACATTTATGTTTGTCAAACAGTGATTTAAAAACACAAAAATTCATACAGCATTTTTTAAAAGACTTTCCAGAGAATTTTTCTTTTTTTTTTTTTTCCCAAAAAAACATCACGTCTAAGCACAGTGCATAATCCTCATACACAGGTTTACCTAGATTTTTGTGACATATTGGGATAAAATGTCCAAGGACATCTGTGCCACATTTACATCCATCGATGGCTTCCTGGTAGAATTTCAGGAGTATGAAATAGGCTACCTTTGTACTGAAAAACCCTAATAATACTTTGGATTTGGAATATATTCTGTTCTGAAAACAGCCTTTCATTGGTACATGCTGCTTGTGTTTGACAAGAACTTTACAGAAATCCTGAGGAGGGGATGGTTGCTGACCTTATGGGCAGCATACAAGAATCTCAGCCTGATTCACACACTGCTTCCCTTGTTCAGGTGATGCCTGAAATAGCAAAGAGGTGTTCCTTCTGTCATTTGGATCATGTCAGTTTGCAGTATTCCCGCTTACAGGCACACTACCTGATTTCTGGTGTTCCCAAGCTGGGCTGGCCCTTGAAAGATTTAAACCCGGGCGAGAAGGAAAGAGTGCATATCAATGTGGTCTCATACAATAAAAGCCTCAATTCACCACTGACCCTCCCTAGAGTTTAGCAAGAACTTGTTGGGTCTTGTGCAAACAAATGACAAGCCTAGAAGATGCACACAAACCTTTTCCTCATGTGAGAAGAAGCAGCACTGCTGCAAAGCACACGGACTTCAGCAGAATTCTTACCCCACTGCAGACCACAGCATGCCACCTATGTACATGAACAGAAACTGATTAATGGGCTGTCACTTTATTTGTTGACTGCTGAATTATTTATACTTATAAAGTGTTTAATAATTTAGAGCTGGTATCTTAACAAATTACAGCTGAAAGTGACAAGGGGAAGGTGGCACAAGAGTCTCACTTGAGATCAATGTCCTTGTTCTCAGGGCACTTTGGAACATGATTTCTGCTGACTGTCATCAGCAAAAAAAGGAAGGGGGAAGTATGTTGATTTGATATTACGTGTTAAATAGAGAGAACTGCATATTTCAGTAATCAAAGGAAAAAAGTTGCTTTAAACCAAAAAGAACATGAAATTACTCTGAAGAAATCTACATTTCCATATGAAATGAAAATCATTGTCTTAAAAAAAAAAAGACTAAATAAAAGCTAATTACAGTGTTTGTTTTTAAAATTTTGTCTCAAAGCATTTTATCCATCTTTTCTTGCCACAAAGGATTTGGATACATATTGATTTTGACCTGCGTACCACATCTTTGCAAAAAAGCAAAGTCATCTTAATGCGAAGAGGTTATTTTTTACTGTATGGGGATGGAAACAAAATTACCATCTACTGGCTCTATGTGAGTTAAACTTAGAGAGTGAATGAGAAAGAGAGACATAAATTCAGATTTTTAACAAAATCCAAATGCTAACCAACAGAAAGGCTGGCTGAGTCAAAGCACCTGAAAACAAAATTCCTGTAAAAATCCTCTATATAGGTAAATAACATTTCATTCCAGGATGGTTTTTTCTTCACAGACACTTTAATAGAAAAAAAAATTAATGTAAATATCCAAAATAGTAAATTCCATTCTCTAAGAAGGAATTTCCTGGGTATTAACCCACTCTATTTCCTTTAAATACCACGAGAATGCAGTGTCTAAAAGAATCATATTTTGGTGAAACAAAAATTCTTAACAAACGCACAAGGCTCCTATAACAAAAATTATACCATCACTGCTGCAGACAAATACATTCCAGTGATGAGCACAGTTGCATCTTGTAACCCCAATTCTACAATGTCCACAATGGAAAAGCAAGCTGTGCTAACCACTGCTGAATTCCAGTAGCACCGTATATCCACATGCAAGATACTGTTCACCAGTGCAAGACTGACCTCTGCTTGTATTCAGCTTGCTTCAAGCAAGCACCATATGTCTTTCCATCACAGTAGCACAGGCACTGTGGCCTTGAACAGTGTAAATCATATCCAGCTCTATTCCCCCCCAATATGCTTAGGCGATCAGTGTTTTCTACTTTGGTGCATGCAGCTTGAATCCTGTAAGAAATAATGTTACACATGCAGTAGAAACTTGGTTTCGTGGTATTTCCCAGTATTAGCTTCTTCAACAGCAATTGCTTTCTGTCTCTCTCTCTCTCTCTCTGTGATTTAATTGCTGTTTATCTCCACAGAGACTTTTATAGGCACATGCTGCCAGCTGGACTAGGATCAGTAGGTGGCCATTACTGGACATTTGGGAGCAATGACTTGAATTAAGGCCAGCTGAATCCTACTATCTGTATTTTCATTCTGTCCTCAGACACAGACTCACCCATAGTATTTCTTCTGCAATACAGACGTTTACAGGACTATCAGCTCCAGCAGCAGACTTCAGTAAGAACAAGATCTAGTCAGCTCTTATTCTACTAATTCTACTAATGACTTCAGGGTAGAAAACTGCCCAGCTACATAAGGGAACGAGGTCATATCTATACTGTAAACTGTTCTTAAGGAAGCCATCCTAAATTTCCAGTAGAGAGCAAGTGGTGAATTACATTACAGGGCCATTCTGTTCCTCAGTGTCCACTTCACAAATCTAAAAAGCTGTGTTGCCTTGAGGAAGGAGAAGTGACAAATGTGGTCTAATTTTCTTTATACCACTGCAAAATTTATTAGGAAAGTAAGTTACATAGCAAAATTGGTATTTTGAATAGATATCTCCCTATAGTGGTGTTATGTTTTGGATGGGGAGTGTTCATGGATTACTAAAACTGCTAAAATTTTTTCTGGTACAGAAATGAAAAATGGATAAAGGGAGCAGAATTTTAGCATGAATGACAAATATTGGCTGAGAATTTCTTGGTTTTTTAAAAATTCGTTATCTTCAGTTGTTGATGGATACTATGTCTTTTGATATACATTTTCTGGGTTTTCTAATATGAAAATGGCCTGTTCAACTCTTCCCAGGGTACCAGAAACATATAAAAATAGACAGGATTTTTATGTTTTTATGTGGGGAATATAATAGTGAAAAACAAGGATCATTTTTGAAAATGATGAAGAAAAATCAGATTGAGTCAATACTGTTCCAAACATTTTATATTCAGAAATACACTATTTCTACTGTTCCAAAGAGTATTTTTTTCTTCAGTCAAGATTTTCTAGTATTGAATGTGGACAATCTATAAAAATTTGGGGTTTCCATGACCACATACACTGAACATCTTTCACAATTTGACTAGGAGGCCATATTTATAATTCCTTTCATATTAGATCTAATTTATTAAAACTAGGGATGAGAATGAGCTCAATGAAAATTATTGCTGTAAGTGTTACAAAAGTGTCCAAGGCACATACAGATGCTCCAGCATATGCAGATGTTCCAAATAGTACAAAATGCAGCATCATGTCTGCTAAGGCAAATACCACTAAGCCACTCAAGGTCTTCAGCCTGATCTTCAGGATTCCCACTGAGTAAGATCTCTACTATTTGGAGGGCAGTTTTGCCTCCCCTCCCCCACAGCCTAGGATAGTAAATATGACCAGCAGGAAGCCTGGAACTGACAGTATCAATGACAGAGTGAAATCTGAAAGAGCATGGCACAGAGTTTTATTGGTCACGGGAGGTAGTCAGCTATGGCATTCCTTTCCTTCACAATTCGCATGATGCCCTGATACCACTTCCTTGAAGATAGCATTCAAAAATACCCCTGAAGTCTAAGCATAACAATAACATATCAATTACTTACACACTCAGGAACACGAACAGGATATTAAAAGGGAATTAGAGAAAATGCAGTCTTTCAGGTAGGTTATTGTTCTCTGGAATGCAAATTCATAAGGAATGTCTGGGATTAGTATCAGCCTAGTAGAAATGAGACCCGGTCAGGAGATGGTACAGAAAGCATCCCAGACTGATTTCTCCCTGTTTCTTTGAAGCCCACATTTCACTTCCCAGTACAGCACTGTGTATGCATATTCATGAGTCGAAGTCTCAGTGACCCCTCAGCTCCACACCGCACAACAGAAATTTCAACTACTGTGTGAAATCCTAACCCCAAGGAAGTCAAAGGCAAGATCCTTGCTCACTTGTTTGGGAACAGGAATTCACCCATGATATCTTGTTAGTTCTGGCAGGTTTTCAGGATTCAGCATGCTTTTTGAGATGAATCAGTAAGCAGTGTGCTGCTTTCTCACACCATCCTCTGCTTGAAACAGAAATAGTGTTGTACTGCACAGATTCTATTACCCTTGGCAGCTAATTTTCTCCTTTGTCCACTCAAATGCAACCCTCCATCCCTTACTTTTTTCCTACCAATACATTTTTATAGAATGACATAAAAATTGTTATTAAAAAATCAATGCTCTGCTATCATTAATGGTTTATGTTCAAGAACTGTGGACATCTTGCCTCTGTTGGCCCAGACTTTTTTCACTGTTTCTGGACAGATGCCTTCTGAGACTTCAGAAAGCTCACATAAAACCTCTAACTTCCATATAATTTCCTATACTAGTAGTCTTTGTCCACTGATGGTTTTTTTTCTGTAAAATGTTGTTTCTCCTGCCAGAACTTCTAGACAAGTGTCATTAAAAATTGAAGTGGACAAAGCACTTCAGACTACACTGTCAGTAACAAATCTTTCCTAGCAGAAGGGAGGAGTTGATGACCTAGTAGGTTTTTCCCTATTTTAAACCCTTCAGACTTACGATACCTCATTTCCCTGACTGGTCCTTGACAAATCTGTGACAGATAAGAAAAAAAGAATAAATCCTCAGTGACCAATGGTATAACATAGTCCTGCTTGTATATGTGAATAATTCCTTTCAAATTATGCTTACTTTAAGTTGGAGTGATAGGTGATGTGGCAAAGTGCTCTAAATGAAAAGTTTAATCTCCAGTGTTGGTTATTATAGTAAGTAGTAATTTTTCCTAATATGTCTTAAACATTCAGATGATCTGAAGAGGCACATTTTCTCCTTTTGAGGAGGGTCAGGGTTTTTCACTCCATAGCAATGCAGTGGAGAGAGCTGGCTCCTTCCTGCAGCTGGACCAAGGAGCTGGGCAATATTAAGGCAATGGCAATGAAAGGCATTTGAGAAAAAATAAATCTCATTCTAGAAAATCTGAGAAATTATTCATGTTAATGATAAAAAATTACTCCCTCTAAAAGTTCAAATGATCAGGTCTGAATTTTTCTTGGAAAAGGCCAGTATTCCTTCAAATTCACTGAGACTTGACATGAAAAACCCCAGTGATCCCATCCCCAGGCGAAATCCAGAAGCTCCAACATAGTACTCATATTTGCTCATGTGTATTTTCATTTGAGGTCTGAAATGAAAAGTTCCACCAAAGCAGCAATCAGTGAAGTCCCCAAAGCCTGGGTAAACCATGAAGAGACAAGTGGATGAACTCGTGTGAGACGTTAGGCCCCTGCTGCCCTCTCCTGCCCTGTAACACTAAGAAGTCACACTGCTCAGGTACTATGCTCTCCGCTAGCTCTTCCTCTCTCTCTCCACCACTTCTAAAACGACTTTCTTTCATGATACAGAAATCATTATTAGACTACTCCAGCTAAGGAAACTATGGCACCTAGACATCATCTGATGAGGGTGTCACACACACAAGGGCCAATCCAATACTCCTTTTAGGATATAATTAATATCTGAGCATACAGTCAGGATTTGGCAGCTACAGAACTGAGCAGTGAGAGCTTAATGAATGCAGGCATTTGAGTTTCTGCACATCTCTATCAAAAGTTGAGCACAAAAATCCAGCTAAAATTATGTAACAACCATGGTAGGAAAGATTTCTTTTCTCTCTTCTTTGAAGCTAGAGAAAAACAGACACTATATAGTACAGAGAGTGACTACAGTAATTAGCCTTTTTTTTCCTGAATGCTATAGTAAACACTTTCAGAGTAAAACTCAATGCATAATCACTGCTGGTCTAAAAATGACAGCTGTTCTGGAGAAGACCAATGTACACACCAATCTCTCCTGTAAACTATTCCATTTCCTTTAGTTATGTTAAGGGTTTTTTTTTCCAAACTGAGTATGACTCAGTTCTTTTATGTATGTTTCTTTTGATTTGTAGCTATATCTAGGTAGACTTTTTACTCTATCACTTTCAGTACAATAGTAAGTGGACAATTCAGTTCAGCAGCTAGGAGATCAGTCAGACAAATGCCCAGGAGAAGTTACGAAGCAGGACACTCAAAATTCTGGCATGTTATTTCAAGAATGTTGTCAAAATGTTTTTCAAGGACTAAAAAGCTTTTTCAATGTTAAAGTAAATAACAGGTACCTCACATGGCTCTAATTAGGAATAGAATGATAATTGTCTATGATATTGCTTTAAAAAGTCAGAAGGTTTCACCATGATTATATATAGCAAAGAAGCCTCAGAAGAAGGAGGTAGGAAGAACTTACTGCTCGTCAGAAAACCTAGAGTTTAACCATTAAAACATTTTCCGATTTATACTAACAGTAAAAGCATGAAAAAAGGTAAAGGAAAAACAAATGACCAAAGCTGTAGGCATATCAGAACAAACATTGTAATATGAAGACAGCATGAAACCTGAAGGAGACTTGCATTTTTTTATCATTCCATTTCCATTGCTGGGCAACAGTTGTGAAGAGAAAAAAGTACTATATTTTCCTCAAAATATCCTCCCTGGAATGTCAGGAATTGACAACACCAACGCAAAAGGAAACAATGGCTGATCTCACGGTTCTGCAGTCGTCCTCTTGCAGGCTTCCCTCAGCAAAACAAACCCTTCAGGTCACACAGTCCTTGGGGGCCATGCATTAAAATAACTCAGTTATATTCACAGTCTCTATTTGTCCCTCCCAGACACCTTTGTAGTAGCATCAGCATCCACCTCAGAGGAGACCATTTTCTCATTCTCATCCCAGCTGGAGAATAAGCTCTGCATTTGAGGTTATCAAGGGGACGGACAGTTAAAGGACAAAAAACAGCAGAAATAAAGTAACGTTACCATGAAGGCATGGGGAATACCCAGGAAAACATGTAGGCTGACTTTTCTTTGGTATACTTAGTTTTGTCTATGGGCAGATTGCCACAAAGGGAAAAAAAAAGGAGGAAGCAAAAGAAAACCTATACTTTATTTATTATTTAAATAAACAGTTTTATGCTGCTTCCATTTTATGCTCAGTTTTATAACAATGTGAGTCCATTTCCCCATCATTCCTTAATATCTATATTGTTTAGGACTTTATATACTGTATGATTAGTTGGCATTGGTACCGTTCAATCTGTACTAATCTGTATGCATTTATATTGTGTGAGCAGTTCTCTAATTGGTTTTCATCCAAGTAATCCCACAGAGAATAAGGTTACATGCTGAAAAGGGCTGAGGTGAGAGAGTGGTTAAAAGGGGAGTGCAAACTCTTTTCCCATCCTTATTAAGAATGCTTTACACATCTGCATTTTCTAAAAACATTTCTAAACTCCCTCTGTGTGAATAAGCATAAAGTCTGTTCCACAGCATAGAAACGCACAGAGAGAAAATGAATCTGTTTCAGAGAACCCCACCCATATCTGCTTTATTTCTCCCATGTTGCTGTATTTCTTGGTCAGCTAAGGCTGTGAAAAGTAAATACTACAGTTCACAAAGGTGGAAAAATTATTAAAACCCAAACAAATCCAGAATAGAATATGCCTCTTGGTAGAAAATACAAAATTTAGTTTAAGTAAACAGAGCAGAGACGAAAGATCTTTTCCTAAAGGGCTAATAGAATTGCAAAAAAAGAATAAAACAATACAAAAAGCCCAAAAGCGAGCCAGCACTTTGAAACTTAGCCACTTAAATCCATATTTGGCCGATTTGTTTAACGATAGCCCAAATTTCAGATATTCCTCACACCAAAATTTCTGAAACATTTGACATATGCTGCAGGTACTCCAGGTATTAATTTTGTAAATGTTGATGACAGCACTTGAATTTTAAGAAAATATATGTTCAATCATTTCATTTAATTGAACAATAATTACACACTTTCATATTTCTAGCTGCAAGGACATTTGTTTCATTGAGTTTTTAAAAAGGTTTTATATTATTGGTCACACACCACCTAGAAAAGAAAAAAAGTTGTGGAAAAAATTATGTATGAGTTATTCTCCTTTTCCTTATACATAAAAAATTCTTAGTTTTCTTCACAGAACTGCATGTTGAAATTTATAAGTACCTGTATATGATCACTGTCTTTATCAACTCCAAAATTAGAATTTTTTTGTCACTCAGATCAAGTTTTAGCTTTGATTATACTTTTTTCTTCTTTCCTTAAAAAACAAACAAAAAACCACTTAAATCAACATACTGAAAACTTTATGTAAACCACACTTTTTATACACGCCCATGCCTACATTCTGAACAGGCATTAGAATATTTATTTTAAAAACACAGGGCTTGCTCACCATATTCACAACTTTCAATGGCTGGATTTTAGAGGAGCCTTTTTGAAATGGAAGTCTCCTGCTACTATACATTCTTGCTAGTGAGAAAATGCAATTTCACTACATGCGGCTAAACAAAACCCTTTTTTACTGCTTAAGAAAAAGATATTCTCAAGTATTTTTTCTGGATTTCAAAATGGAATAAAAGATAAACTTTTAGACTTTACTCAGAGCCACGTAGATGACAATTTTTCTTCAATTAGTTATCATCCTGTCTGTGCAATGAATATTAGTATGGACTTTAAAAAAAGATAGCTGTCCCACTAAACTTAGCAATGATTTACACCGAAGGACAATGTAAGCCTGCTCTTTCCCTCCCCCACTTACGAATGCCACCATGCTTCATTTCTACATTATCTTCTGGTAACCATCTCCGGAATATTCTTAAAAGCTGCTAACATGATACATTAGAATTCAGGCATGTGACAGATACAAAATTAAAGTTGACCTTCTCTGTCAGAAAAAATAAACAGTAACCATTAGCAGCTTTGTACCTCTGCATTTAACTCCCTATTTTCTGCCTCCCTAGTTTGGGTCCATTAACTGACTGGTGCAAAAAAGATCCCCGGCAACACTGACTCCCTGTGGATATATTACAATCTCTGGATATTACACTTGACTATAACCTTTCCTCCACAGCCTAATTTTACATTTGAAATAATTCACTCTTGACTTGGTCACACAACAATATTGTAGACAAGAGTTGCCAAAATTCTGTAGAAACTTCTTATGTCTGCATCTCTGTCAACAACCTACGGTTTGCACTGGGAACCATTAAGAATTTGTATTGACAGTTGTATTTTCATGATTTTATAAGTCACTCCAAATTTTTGCTCAACCTCATCAGTTATAGTAAGAACATCCTTTAATTCACACGAAAATATATTTTAAATATTATTTTATGGGGAAAGTATCCATTAAAATCACCAGACTTCCAAGAGTTATTTTATGTGGTTGCATAGAGCAGAAAGAAAATTGCACATCTACAAAACTTTTAAAACTTCAGGAACCTTCAGAGTAAATAGGCTAGCTGATTGTCATATTAAATTTGATGGAAAAAACCACAGGATTCCAGCACCAGATCACACAAAAGCACCTACTCTGCAGAATTAAATGGAGAATTTATACAAACAGAAAAGTGATTTTGAAAACATTGGTGCTGCAATTCTGTCATGAACTTTGACAAACATGCAGAGTAAGACGGCACTCTTGTATTGATTTTGATCATTTTCCAAGCACCGCAGTATGATTTTGGGGAGCCACCATAAAACCTGAGCCCTACTAGGTCTTGATGGCAAAGTAAATGTATTCCCACCTCCATTTTCTTTCAACAGCTATAATATTTTTCTCTTGCTGTCTACTGGGATTTCCCCCATACTTTTTTGTGGCTTGTCTTGTCTTGTGTCTCTTTGAAAGAGAGAAACCCACCACACGAACCGTTAGATACAGTCTGTATTAAATTGGTGGTGGGACCGGGCTTAGCTTTCCGAAAACTAAAATACATATACCCCAATATCAAAAACTCTCTTGTCCTTTGACCTAGGAACAGAGAACTATTTTAATCTTACTCCATCTCTTCTGTGGTGCATGCCATTTCTTTTTACATTTTGATATTTTCCTGTAAAATTCATATCTATTCTCTGCAGTGACAATATTTTAAGACTTCCTTCTGTTTCTTAATGCACACATAAATTTTAAAAAAAGTAAACCCCGACACACCCTTTTTTTTAACAGAAGCAGGTAGCTTTGACTTTATATAAAAGAAGACATATAAAGCACATTTGAAAGTTTTCAAACAAAACCACACTTTCTGTGTGAAAAATGTCATCTTACTATCCCAAGTTTGCAATCATCCTGGTATCCTATAGGATGGGCTTCTAACTACTTCTTAGCATCCCACTATGTAATGTTTTATCTGACTGATTAGATACCAAACCACCTTCAGAAGGCTGGTGCAGAACAGATGTAGCAAAAAAAAGAATTTGTTTCTGCCAAAAACCTCATAAGCTCAAGGGCCGTTTAACTTAGCTCAGTCACTTAGTTTATTTTGCATTAGAGGAACTTCTCATTTAATTTACCAGTCTATAATAGGTAACTTTTTCAATATGAAGCTAAAGGTCACTATTATATGTAAGGAAAATTAAGCCAATGTTCTTGGTTGCCTTACAGTTCTCCTAGTTCAACTACTCCAATAAATGAACATGTACAACAAGCCGAAGGGCTTTTTATTACAAATTTAATTCATTTCTCTAGACAACTGTGAAATTTGCCATTGACATTAGTCATTACCCCAAGGCGAACTAAAAGATGATCTCAGTTAATAAATGATCCTTAACAAGGAACGCTCCTATCTTCTGTGATATTGGCACAGGCACATTTTATTAATGCAGGACTAGCTTCCTGCCAGAACACTAGCATTCATGACTATTTGGTGTGCTTGTTTCCTCTTCCTGCTCCTGATATTAATAATTATGCAACGGGATAATTAGCAACACAAAGAGACAGTACTATGTGCTTGCAGCTAGATTTTCAGCACGTTAACCTTCTGGGAAATAAAGAACAGAAGCAAAGAGTCTAGCCAAATAACCAATGCAGGTTGATTTCACAGTGTGTAAAAGGCTAATTATCTGTGAAAAGTCTGACCTCAAGTAACAAAATTACACAAATGTGCAGGCATTTTATCTTAAATAAAACTCAGATGCACCAGTTCATAATGTGAGGAGTCATGGTTAATAACTGTCTTCCAGAACTATTTATCTCTATATATGTTTATAAAAATAAAAATAAATCTAAGGGAGAAATAACGGTCTCCTATAAAATGTTAACCAGTTACCCAAATATCTGAAAAGGTAGGGTAAAATAGATTCCTGCCATCCCTCAACCATTGCAGTGCTAAAAAAAAAAATAAAATAAAAAAAATACCCAATATATGACAGAAGTAGGTTAAGTGCATTTTGTTTACTGGAGACAGGCTACAATAAAAAGCAGAAAATATTACTACTTCTTTACAGATACCATGTGTAATTCATTCTGATATAAGAATATTTATCCACTAGCAGTAATAACAAACCACAATTTTTGTCATGAAAAAAATAAATTGTATTTGCAAAAAGCAAACACATTACGGAGTGTGTAAAAATGCAATATTCCCATTTTCTAGTCAGAGTTCCAATTTATTGAAGTAACAGAGCAGAAAATGCACTGACAGCTGTTACATTTTATTGCGAATTAGTATATACGTTTTATATCCAGTGAGCAAATGCATGATACATTGTATTCCAGTAATTGCCACTGGCTTTCCAAATGGAAACTGAATGATCTTAGTGCAATTACACTCAGGAGAGTAAGTGTAACAAGCTACAGTTCTACATTATAGCTCTTTAACAATACCAAGAATTTTACTCTGTTTTAAAAAATAAAATAAAAAGGTCAACTGTATATATAAAGAAAGAAATATATATTTATCCATCTACAGATGATAAAATGAGAATTTCTGCTATTCTTGTTTAGATTTGGTTAGATATAACACAGACTATATGTTTCAAAAAGTTTGTAGAATGATTCTTAAGTTTTCTATTAGTTTAGACATTTCTTCAGCATCAATAGTTCAGGGGGAGGGAGGGAAGAGGGGAATGGACAGAATGGTTGGAAACTTCGAACACATAAAATCAAAACTTCTCATTTCACATAGGAAATAAATGATTGATATTCCTAGACTACACCCTTATTTTCCAGCATCCTTGCATAGAAAATTAAACATTTGCTTTGAAAGATTTAACACATTACCTTCAGATGTAACATTTTAAATGTTTGTTACCGTAGGCTTTTTTCCCTCCCCCAGCTATCACCTGAGATAGTAACCCTCCAAAGAGAGCCAATGTGCTGAGCAGTTAATATTTCAAATGCATTAAGGGAAGTGGGGGCACGAGGGAAAAACATTTTATTTTTATTTTTTTACTAACCTTCATAACATATTTTAAACCATTTCGTTGGGCAACCAGTCTGATGACAGCCTCTGCACCTTCAAGCTGTAGCGTGGAGCGCTCAGTAAAGCCGGCAGTCTCCTCCCCTCTAGTGGCTACCAGCTCTCTTTGCAGCAAA
>QWTY01016039.1:0-14192 GCA_008033365.1 Pseudorectes ferrugineus
CTACCACATATTCCCCCCTTGAACCTACTATTTTACCCCAAAGCTCAGAAACTCGGGCTTGTGCAGACCCTCACTTGTCTGTTTCAGGAGCCAAGCTGTCCAGGCTCTGCAACGAACCTCCTTCCCAAAGTTAGTAGAGATATTAAGACCCATTTCAAAGACGTTAAAACCCATACCTTCACCCATCAAATTGTTTGTAAAGACATCAGCTTTCCTCTCACTCTCGTTGCCAGAGCACGGGAAACTGAAATGTCCTTGATTTAGGGTAAGCACTACTGAGCAACAACTAAAACATTAGTGTGTTATCCAGATTATTCTCATATTGAATCCAAAACACAGCACTGCACCAGCTCCTAGGAAGCTGAAACCAGGACAGGTATGTCTCAGAAGAGAGAGTGAAAGCTGCAGATACAAAAAGTTCCTTTAATGCATAACCCATTTCACTAAGAATTAAGATATAAATAAGACACATTATTCTGCACAATATGAAGAATTATTTCCCAGAAACAGGCAGAGGAATTGACTAAACCTGATGTCTGACTCCTCTGCTTGGGAACCAAGATGAACATTCCTGTGGCCACCAGCTTGGATTTGGATTTAGGATCTCCCTTCTTCTGGCTCTATCTCTCCACTGTGACATACCTTCAGAGCCAGGAGGGCTTTTGTTTTCACAAACCTGCCCTGGCCTTGGGAAGGCCAAATAGAACAGAATCATAGAATCATAGAAGGCTGAGAGGGACCTAGAAGATCACCAGCCTCCCTACCAGGGGCAGGGATGCCTTCCACTTGACCCCATCCAACCTGGCCTTCCAGGGACAGAACATTCAGCCTTAGGTTGGCACGTGAGTCTTAGAACACCAAAGAGAGAATTTCTCTGCAATTTTTTTCTCTGGGTAAATAAAGCACATTTCCCAAGGTTCCCTATAGATCATGACCATCTCTCACACAGCAGTGCAGGTTAAAAAGGCCAGCCACCTTTAAATAAGCCCTAATTGACACTTACTTCCCAAAATGAGGGTTATCAAAGCTTAAGGTACAGTTCCCAAGGCAGCCAGTGACCTAATTCTAAACATCATTAAACTGTTTCACTCTGAAAAATAGCACTAGCATTTCAAAAATCCCCCTACCTTAAGGGTTGTTGCTGCTGCTCTTCTGGAGGTTGCCCATACTGGATTCCTTTCCCAAGAGCACATGTCACTTCCCAAAACCACTCCTCAGATGATGATGATGTTCAACATCTGTTGATGTGGGTCGTTTCTGGCCCACTGTGTGCTGTGGCAGGGAGCACAACTCCTCTTCCTCTCACTTTGCTGCAGGTCAGCTAAACCTTATCCAGCTCTCTTTTGCATTGCTCCATTGTTCTCAAGTGGTTGGCAATTTCCCACTCAGAGTGTGGCTTTGAGCAGCTCCTGCTCTGCCCTGGCATGTGCTGGGAATGTTTAGGCTCAGGTAAGAGTTAGGGGTGATGACTCACTTGACCGTAGGCTGCACAGAGGACACTGTTAAGCACAAGCCCTTTCTCTGGCACTTGGCTCCTCTCTTCTCTCATCCTCTCCATTATGCTGGGATGCAGGACAGCTGCTTTGGGTTCATGCCTGACTCAGCCTCTGAGTTCATGTCTGAGGAGACCTGGCCAGTGTGCTGCCTGAGCATAAAAGCTGTAGTGATCCTCCTGCCCCAGCTCTGCATGAGTCTCCTCTGCAAGCTGATACAGCAAACACTCAGACCCTAGCAGAGCCAGTAAGTGACTTTCTAGCTGGTAGCAGACATCCCCTCAGTTCAGTCTCCCCAGGGATTGTTATCCCAGATGTTACTGCACAGCCATCCTTGGCTAGATCCATTTACCAAAGATCAATAGTCTAAAACATTTTAGTAGTAAAGGAAAACAACAAATAAAATAATATTTTCAGATACGGGAAAGCTGATTGAAATATTTTCTAATTTCTCAGAATAAGTTTGTATAATATAGCTGACATCTCTTCTGTGGTACAACACTGGTTCTGTTCAGGCTGAAATCTTGGGGATGGGAGGAGTAAGCACTGCTTGAGCAGTGTCTGGAAAGAAAAAAATCCTTCTACTGGTAAGGCCGCCTCTGCCCTCAGGATCTGTGCCAGCTTGGGAGGGACAAGGAGTGACCAAGGGTTTGTAAACGGCTCAAAAAACCTCAGATTGCTGAGGAAAACTGGTTTTCTTATTCAGTTCATGTGATTTGAGCTAAAAGGGAGGTGTTCTGAACATGGTTGGATGCTGTTATGGGAGCTCCCAAATTTGCTGCTGACCCAGGCATCACCTTCCCTGGCTCAAGGCAGAAGCTGGAGCGAGGCAGGGCCAGCACCACACCATCTGAGACCCTGGAAAGGCAACAGCATTGCCTCTGCATTCCCTCGCAGGAAATACCTTTATGTGAAAAGATCTGCCACAGCCCAACTATGGCATGAGCAGGGGAAAAAAAAGATATTAACAGGTGAGGTACTGAGTGGTGTTTTTCTTGTATAAATTGCTTTATTCTGAGTCATTCCAGTAAAACAAATGGAGAAAGAGAGCAGATTCTCAATGTACAGACATGGCTGGAACATGCTTTTTTTGGTATATTTTAGAAATGAACTCTGGTAAAGAAAGATGGAGTTAAGTGATGTGGAAATAATAGTGGGGGAGTTGGGAAGAGGATCTTTGTTATTTTGTTCTCACTTGGATAGCCTTGCTAATTAATATTAATGAAAGAGTTGTAGCTTGGCAGTTACTTTGTACAACTAAGAGCAGTGTTTTCTACAATACAGTCTAAAACATTAAAGCAAATCAGTATCAAACAGTTTATCCAAGACTCAGGAAAAAAAAAAGAAACTAAATAGGAACATGAAATATGTCTTCTAGCAAGTCCTGAAACAGGTCTTTCAGGCCACAGTGCAGATATTTCAAATGTGTCAAGAGCAGGCTGACATTTCTTTAAGTCAAAAGGAAAAAGAAATGGCTATCGTGGGAATCGAGCGGCACCATTCGCCTCTTCATCACCCTGATGCACAGCAGAAGACTGAGGCTTATTTATGGGAAGCTTGAACTGAAATTGCTAACTTGTGTGTACCTTATTGACGCTTTGCTTCTCCCACAGGAGGGAGAACGCCAAATTTCCCAACACCCACTGCTATGGGCATTACTGAGCTGAGAGTTAAGAGAGGCCTGAACCAGACCTCCTCCTATAGCATGCTATTAAGCTGATAAATAGTATTGATAGCAATCCTTGGAAAAAAATCTTTATAGGTAGTCCTCTGCCTGTTTTTACCAGACCTAGATTAATACACAGCTCCAGCCATTCATCATTGATGGTGAACATCTTGACACAGAGAATCTCAATTTTGCCATGTTACATCAGACCTCATTCATGCAGCTACGCAGAGAACACATTCACTAATCTTGGGCTATTAGGATCCAAATTAGTGCACAGACCTGCAACCCCAGCTGAAACACGGGATAGAAATAAAATCAGTTACAGCTGAATTTAGGCACAATCATTTTTCCCCACCTAGAAGGTGTTTTAAGAGGGAGGGTGGTGTATCCTGCAGTGCTTGCCCCAGGACTCTCTGAGAAGTGTAAGGGGAGTTCAAAGTCCTGCTGCACAGTCCCAAATAGGGCAGTATCTGACATACCTGATGTAAGACTGAAGGTGAGGATTCATAAAGAATACCATTTAAGAAACAAGGATGTGTTACTGTGGGGCAAAATGCACTCCTCATCCTGGTGTTTTGGCTGAAAACAGGCCAACAGTGTGGATTTCTTTATACTACCCTCCAAATCAGAAATGCTCCTGTTTTGTCAGCTAGTTTTCCCAGCAACTAGTTGAAGATTTACAAATATGTTTAATTTCAGTCTTTCATTTTAACAGCGGAGAAGAAACTGAAGCCATGTTTTTCCCAGGGCCTTGATGAAGTGATCTGCTTGTGCCAGCAGAGCTCTTCTCACCCACAGAACTTTGAGTTTCAGAACCATCCCAGGACACGAGAGCACTTGCCCACCAAAAAGAGACACGCTGGCTCTCTTGTCTTCTATACCTTCTTAAAAAACTTTCAAGACCTTTGTGAAGACCTTGAATTCCTGTGAGCACAAATATGCTCCATCCTCGTAAGTCTAAACTGGTGTATATTTCAAAGTCCTCTTAATGTGCACCTTCTTTAGGAAGAAAAAGGTGTAAACCATAAAAAGAACTACAGTTCTTCCATTCTTAAGGCAGCATACCAAATGTTAACATGGGTTGCACAACACCTGTACGTGTAATTAGTGTTGCAAATTAGCAAGTTTAATTCTAGGAACAGAAGGATTGCAATATTCTCTAGCTTTAATTTTCAGCTTGCCTCTGATCATTCCTAAACAGAAGTATTGCGCCTAATTCTGTAGATACTACATGAAGTGACAAGATTAAAAGGAAAAAATATATATAATAAGATGGGTTCTTAATTGTACAGTATACCTTAATGAAATAATTATTATTCATAAATTTAATCAGCCTCTGAAGTAATTTGCCTGCAAGGCACCCAATTAAAATAATGGCAATGAAAAAGACTCCCTGGTGCATGTGCCCAGCACCTCTGACAATCTGGCCACCTCAGCTAAGGACAACAGTACCAAGCTGTGAAATGAGCCCCAAGAGGGCTTTTACTGCAATCATTTGGTTTAGGTATTCAGCACTTGAAGCCGGCTGTGCTGTGGTTTTTTTACGGAAAATATCCTTCCCAGAGGACTGCGAGCTTCTGTCCTGTTGTTGGATGGACTCAATAACAGCTTTGGAAAGATGGAGACACAGCAGCAGCGAGGTCTGCTCGAAGGGGAACAGGGTTGCAGTGAAGGGAACCCAGAACCGCTTGTTCTTTTGGGACTGGACATCACTTCTTACTCTCATTCCTCACCTTGTGCTGACCTCTATAGAAAAGGTTCACACCCCAATGGGACTTTAGTGGACCTCAGCCATCTGCAGGAAGCTTTTTTTGCAGAAGGTTCCTACGCTCTTGCTCATTTGTATGTCTCCTCAGCCTGGGATATCCCAAGGGTGGTGGCTGGTTTACGTTTGTGAGCCTTGCTGAGACAGCAGGGTGTCCCAAGCCCTGGTCTGGGAGAGGCAGCCTTTGCACGCACTGCTGCCATAGAAGAGGCTTGTAGAGAAAACACTATTTGGAGCTAAATTTATTTAGCTCGAGTAAGAACTGTGCCATAAGTGATCTTTTCGCCTTACCTGCAACGTCTCTTACCTACTGACCTGCCAGAACATAAACATTGCAGGAGAAGTTAACTCCCTGCCATAATTTTCTTGATTGCTTTTTTCCATTTTCAGACCCACAATATTTTTTTAGCTTTGTGTAGCCCTAATCATGTCTTCTACAAGAAGATATCAACAGTAACAGATAAGGATGACTATCAATTAGTTTTTATTTTTCTTTTAAATGTGAAGCAGGTGATTCTCCACTGCCAAATCCTGCAAAGCAGGACTAAATACCTAATCTGAGCTTTCTGAAGGAGTGAAAGGGTGATTAGGCTGGCTAAAGAGGCAACTTTCTCTTAGTCTTTAGGGAAAAGTTAACCCGTACCTCTGTATTTCAAGGCACAAGCAGATGGAAGAGTTCCAGCTGAGTCACTACTTCTCTAAAAAGGCTCAGAAACAAGGTATTGGATCTCCAGCTGCACAAAGTCACCTCTGAGGGTAAACCTGACCTGGTAAGGCCTGGCCATGCTCTGGTGCTGCAGGATTTGGCTCAACACCAAGAAGGCAACTCCTCGAAACTCTGGGCTTAATTCTCCCTCCAGCTGAGACACCTCATGCTCTCAAGTTTCCTTGATGCAGATATCACCCACCATTTGGTTTACAAATAAACCAGAAATGCCTATAAATTCTTACCTGCCTTATTTTCCAAACAAGGGTAAGGTGGGTTTTTTTTCCTTCTTAACTTCTTGTATGGTACCGTAGAAAGATCACCCAGAGCCTTCAGTCCCTTCCAGACTAAGGAAGAGCTATTCTTGAAGTCGGGGGATGTTTTTCTTTTTCTTCTTTGTTTTTAGGCATCTGTATAATACAGGGAGATTGCATGACTCACGTGTGCACCAATTTTTAACACATACCCTGAGACATCCAGGAGAGAGGCTCCTTTGAGAAAGTCTTACAGCAGCTGCTTTAGCTTTGTCAATGGCGTTTTTGCGACCAAAAGGCTCCCATCTGAAAAATTAAATGCCCACAAATCAGCAAGATAAATACTGCAGCCTTTCCAGTTCTCATTGGCAGGATACTTACAGAGCCAGCCAACTGCTCTAAGAGCTTTCCCGGTATGAGTGAGCTCATGGAACACTCTGCCAGAGCTCAACAGGCAAAACCAACATTTGATCATCTTAGAAGAGTGGCTGGCTGGGCTGCTGCGAAGCGAAATTAAAAACTTACCATTTGAACATCACACTATCAGAAAGCCAGCACCCTCCAATATGGGTGCTGTTAGAAATCTGAAAAAATGGGTCTGCCCCAGAGCACTTTGCTGGCTGGAGAGCAGCTGGGCACAGCTGGAAGTGCACATCATACTTCCGTGCTGCAGCCATCTTCTGAGCCAAAAGAACTCAAATGCCGACTGTGGTGTGGAAGTATGGGAGAGGCAGTGAAGAAAACCGATCAAATTACATGACTGCTCTGACACTACATTTATGTTTTGATAGGACTTTCTGTGGTTTGGAAAAGTCTGCTGTGATAGCTGAGGAATTTTTCCTTTCTGAAATTCAATACTCAGAATTCTTGATTTCCCCACTGTATTTATTAGGGAAGATACAATGCTATGACAGATCTCTAAATCAATATTTCCTTTTGTACCAGTGAATTGCCAAAGGCAGCTGAATCAACCAGAACAGGAGGTTAGACTGCAGGGTAAAAGCATGTTCCTTTACAACATCCATGTCCCCCTTTCTTGACTTTCATCTTGATGCATGAAGAACTTGAAAAGATCCATCATGCAGCTTTTCTCCATCTCTCTAGTGTTCATCTGCTGGCCATGGCTTCCCATTTACAGTGGTCTGAAATCAAGATCAGGTTGGTGAAGTTTTGACCACCCGCAGGCAAAAAACAGAAGAAAAACATGCTTGTTCGTGAAATATTCATCTGAGGTTTGAAACTCAGGATTGAATTCCTGGCTCTCCTACAGAATCCCAGTAGATAGCTGGGCAAAACAATTCAGCTCTGGGTCCTGGAGATGGACTCCTTTTCCTTGTATAAACCCTGCCAGGTTTCAAGCCTTCACTGTGTATGTCCCAAACAAACAATAAAGATCTTGCACACCCTGAATTCTCCCTGACTCTCCTTAAAGCAACGTCTATTGCTAAACTCTGTGAAACACTACAGCATCCAAGCCCTAAGGTAGCACAGTTGCTGCTCTAAAACACATTGGTGGAGGCATTCTGACCTCTGAAAATGTGGCTGAAAGAATGAGGTGTAAAGCACTGGGTATCAGGTTTATAGCAGAACACACACCAGAGTTACTGTCCAGAAAAAGCTGATGGGAATCTGATTATATTTCACTATTAGGCCTCTATATTGTCCCTTTGCTTCAGCTATTTGTCTATTAAGCAACCTCCTCAAGCAGATGACTTCTTCCTGCCTTCTCCCATCCATCTCCACTGTATCCCAGCAACAAGACACATGGGCTACTGGTGAGGTTCCAATACCAGTTGCCTTCTTTCCCCACGCTACCTTTATGCATCACCTCCACTGCCCACTTGTCACTCACTTCAGTGCAATGCTTTCAGTCAAAAGCTGTCCCAGGCCAAATGGGGAGTGAAAGGAATTGATGCTCTTGATGTGGAGCCTCCTGTTTTGATGCATTTTTTTCAATTTACCATTAATGTGTTGGAAATTGCTCTCTTGGACAATCCATTTGTTTTCTCTGCCAGCAGAGTGGAGAAGCAGCCTTTCATATCACGTTCACATAGGGCAAAATAGCAGGCAAAGCTTAAAGTCACTTCAATCTTTTCCCTTTCCAGGTGTGTGCCAGGTTTGTGCTGAATAACTAATCTGATTTTTCCATCCACAAGTCACACAAAGAAATTTCCAAAGCCATATCATGAATCTGGATGCTCAGATCATCCTTGATTTATTTTCAGATGCAAGAGTCTGTGTTTGAATCTTTTGCTTCTTTTGAAAATTTCAGCCCAAGGAACAAAATAAGGGTGAGGAGCTCCAAACTTAGAAGAGAAAAATAACTGCCTCCTGAAATGATCCCAGCATGAAAATGTTGTTATTTGCATCCTGGGAGGTATTTTTAAATGTCAAAAAGCTGTTTTGACTTAGTTTGAAATACAGAAGCTCTATCCTGGATGACTCTGATGCCACCAGACAGACCATAGGAACCAGGGCTGGAAGGAGCATCAGGAGCCCACTCTGCCCTACAGGGTTCGTGTTCATGTGTGCAAAGTTGCTGTAACTCTACTGCCAGGCCCAAATCTCAAATTCAGAATATCTTCTTATCAGGGATGGGAATTCCTTGTTTCAGGCACAGTGTCACAACAACTATCGCAATTTGCACTGGAGCAGCCAAGGAAGGGCAAAGCCTCGCCCTTGGAAAGCTAGCTACCTTCGAATTTAAAACTGAGAGTAAAGTTTCCCCTTCCTATCTTAGAAGACGACCATATGCATCTAGAATTGCCTTTGATTAATAACATTAAAAAAGGAGAAGAAAATAAATGGTAGAAGCCACCAAAATTCTGATTTCTGTGCTGGCACCTGACAGTGAAACATGTCAGAAGAAATATGCTCTGAGACTGGATTGCTGTGAATGACAATGAGAAAAGAGTGTGTAGGGGTTGCTAAATAGACTTGTTCTGTGCTGGGTGAGACTGCACTGCCTTGCTACATGAAGCAGGCAAGCACAACCACAGGTTCAGTTGTTTACACCATGGTATTATGTTCAATATCTTTTTCAGTCTGAAACGAGTAAAAACCATGCTTGTTACCCATAGCTATTATCCTATGTCTAATTATATTAGCAGGGCATCAGCAGGTACATTTTAAATAGTGAAGCTGACAAGAGAGTCATGCACAACCCTTCATTTCAATATTTAAGTATCTCTTCATATATTTGCCTATTATGGTTTTGCCCCATTGCATATCTACTGATTTCATGACAGTACATTCATCCTGACGCTACAGTCACCCACATATTTCATAAGTATCTCCTAACTATGGAGACACAGAAGTGAAGCAGAAGCCCTGTAGAATAACTACAGGATAAATCTGTCGAGGTGCTTTGTGATGCTTTGCATATACCCTGAATATCACGATTAATGAGGAAAAATACAAGATCCCTGCCAAGCTGAACTCTATTTCTTCCTTTTTCATGGGAAGTTCCACTTTCTTTGCAGCACTGATAAATCACTCCCCTCTTTCCTTCTCCACACCCCAAATGTCCACATTGTCTCTTGAGACAGGGCAGTTTTATGGGATTCCCTGACACTCTCCATTGGCAGTGCCTCGTGCAAGAAGCTACTGAAGTGACAGGAGCCTCTAGACCTCACAGTCATAAAAATAATGATCTCTGAGCAGCACTGCATGCCCTGCATCAGTCTTACCCAGGAGATGCATAACCAGCACCCTCAGTTTGCCAGCCCTGCTTGCTGTTGTTTTTTTAACAGCAAAAGCCAGGTGTTGGAAAGAAAGAAGATCCAGGAGTCAAGGGTGACCACAGCACAGGCAGAGCAGTAACCTCACCAACCAGGGAGCAGCCCCACAGCACCCAAATGGGGTTGGCAGAGCAGGGAGCTGGCAGCAGGTTTCTCTAGCAGGCAAAGTCACAAATCAGTCCTGTGGACCTTTCGGGGCATCAAGACAGGAGCAGCAGAAGATAAATCCAAAGACAGGACTAAAGACAAATACACCCACAGTGTGACCCAGGAATGGGATGCAAGCCCTGAGCTGAAATGGAGTTCCTGGAGCCATGGACAGAGCCAGTGAGTAAGAGTCCCAGGAGAGGCTGGTCAAGACAATTAAAGATCTATCAGTGCCAGGGGGCTGCCCGCTGCCCATCTACTCCTAATTTAAACAGGCAATAGATACAGCTTGTACACTGGATGAAAGGAGGTTTGTATGGAGACAGCAAAGCCTGGGATGCAGATATATTTCCAATGGGAACAGCACTGTAGCACCACATGTTACAACCCACCCCTGAAGGCGAGGTAAATGAGGTTCTTGTTAATAGACCCCTTGGGGCAGATTAGAGTGAAATATCACTGAATGACTGATTTTTAAAGACATTTTTATATATATATATAATGTTTATATATATATATGGTTTATTTTATAACAGTCTGGTTGCACAAATCCAGAGCTGCTATGCACACCAAAATCATCTACAGGGATGGATGTCAGCCCCTGAGCAGAGAGGAGAAGCTCACAAAGTGCTGTGGCAATGAGCACCAGCACAGTGCCTCTGCTCTCCAGACATTATATATTTAAGGAAGACCTACCAAGCTACCCAGCTGGTGTGAAGTGATGGTTCTCTTTTTGTTAAAAAGTAACAGATATCTAAGTGGATCTTTATAGGCTGCTTTTTAGATGCAGTGAGTATATACCTGAAACACTCCTATTTATATCTGGGAGCTTCGGACAGATCCTATTGCCAAAGCAATTCCTCTTGTCCTTACAATTTGTATATGACAGCTTTATTTCTGATACATACATTGCGTTCTGGTGCTCCTCTCTCAGCACTGTACTGTAAGCTGGTTCTGACACTGAACTTACACAGAAGCATGCGATTTGAGCTTACACAGTTCAAATGAGAGGTGGATCCATGATCGGGGACATACAGAAATGGGGATTTCATTTGGCTTAGGGAGGCTTTCAGATCCTAGCGAGAACCAGAAGTTGTTTAGTTCTTCTCAATAGTACCTCAGTCGTACACAGAGAAGGAAAGTTTATTTAATTCTGCCTTTGAGGAAGTGTCAGATTAGACGAAACTAACTATGCCAGCTAGCTTTTTAGAAATCATTTGAGCTCAAGCTTCATTAAACAAAAATTCTTTGTTTTTAAGAAAATCAGGCACAGGTTTCCACACATAAGAACCTCAGCAAATACTAGGAAATGGTTACAGCAGACCTGTTTTGCCTCTGGTAGTCAAATCCTGGTCTAGCGTGGGAAACCTGCAAGGTTCCACCTCCAGGGAAAACAAAAAATCTGATATTGGAGATGAGAGTCTGGGGAAACTCTGGGTTCAGGAGCCTGTGGAGGCTGTTTCTTAGGCAGTAGATGTCTATACATATTATTTTGCCAACACATGGGCCCAGAACTGACAGCAGGGTATTGAGATAACAAGCCTCGATGAGAGGGAGAGCACGCAAGCTGGGAAGCAGAAGCCCACTGGGGCCATGTGAACATTGTTCGTAGAGCTTCATATCAGTTTGGAGCAAGTGACAGAGTGACTTGAATCTGTTTGTAGTATATTTTGTAGACATATCCCCAGAGAGCTTGGAGAGGCAGCTTCAACCAGTATCACAGGGCCACATTTTCAAGAAACGCCTCCGCTGAAAGCAAGTTCCTGCAGCTCTAACTGTGACATACTTGGCTGGACTTGCAGTGAAAGCCACTGTGAGAAAAACAACAACAAATCCTCCCTATTTTGGATCATGTTTTTAAAACTCCATTGGATTTAGCCACGGTCCCTAAAATGACACCTGCTGTGTGCTGAGGACCTTTGATGATCTGCCTGTTAATAACAGTAGTAGAAAAGTAATCTTCCTGAAATCTCATTCCAGTTCGAAGTGCATTTCTGAAAAACTGTGTTTATGTTTATGTGATCAAAAATATCAACCTGCCCTTAGTTTTATTCCAAAAGCAGGGATCAGAATGAACTGCTCAATTATACCACTAAGCTAATTAGTAAGTCTTCTATAAAATAGCCTGGACTCTTATGAATGGGAAAACTACAAATGGAACTGTTCACTAGGTTGCGGATGGTCTCCTTATTTTATTGTTTCAACCATTAGCCAAACCTGAGAGGCTTTGAAGTATCAGCTGTGATAAGCTGTTTGACACTGCTGTCAGTGTCACTCCCAAGATGTCATTCATCATTCCCAATGAAAAGTGACAGTCCTGAGATTAAACTATTATTTCCTTATAAAGATGAGGAGTCACGTTTACTTATAATTAATGTGCAGGCTTTGACAGGCCAGACATTTGTAGCAAAATTTCAAATTATCAGCACAAAAAAAAAAGAAGACTTATTAACTGCAAATTAATATTTATGAGGTGGGTGAGTAGTTAAATTTTACTTCCTTCAGCGGGAAATTGTTCTGTAAAGGAATAGCTGTCCTCTTTCAGGGGAGAAGTATTCAAAACAAAACTTGTGAATACATGCAGGTATTTTTTTTGCATCTGTTATGCTTGTTCAAATGCAGGGGGAAATCGCACACTGTCAGAAGAGTGCTTTAGAAGCTGCTTTCCACAAGTTTATTTCCCACTAAATTGGTTAAACTCAGCACAGAGAAACCTCAGTCCAGAAATTAAGAGCCTGAGCAAGTCTGAGAGCCTGATTTGGCTTCCCGCAGCAGACAGGAGCTGGTGAGAGCAGTCACAAGAGGAAGAGCTAATCTGTGAGCTGGGCTCAGCTCCCAGTCTCTGATGGGCTGCCAGTGTGGCAGTGATGCCATTTGCAGCCTTGCACTGCAGAAGCGATTCCTGTGGGAAGCAGGACACTTCCCATGCTGTGGAGGTGCAGTTAGCCACTCTGGAGAATGTTTCCTAGCACACTCCTGTTCCCTCAGGGGCCCTGTGGCATGTCAGGGAATGCCAAGAGACTGCTGCAAAAAGGAAACACTAGTGATCGTAGTCCCTGGGAAACCAGAGGCACAGAGAATCACCTGAGGTAAACATATGGACTGAAGTTTTCTGACCCTCATGCCTTCCCTTGAGCCTTTAAGCCAAGCAGGGATCACCTGAATACACCCAAGGAAGCTTCTTTCCCCTTTAAACACAATTGCAGTTTGAGAACAGACAGGGAATGAACAGGATAATCATTCTGCCATGCACTATCAGCTGCTATTGCCAGTACGGTCTTTGCTAACCACTCTAATTCCTGAAACAGCTACAAGAAAATGGGGTCAGTAAAGTACCACTTGTTCATTTAAATTGCAGGGATGGAATCCAGACTCTAACAATATTTGCAGAAACAAGCTTCAAAGGAACACAGGTAGCAAGAATTAATTCCCAATTTCCGCCTTTTGAACAGACTGACCTGGATGAAGAAAAAATGACTGAAACGTGAAAGAATAAAAAATTGTTTCTTCAAAAGCACCTCTGATGAGGTAGACTGTACCAGGAGAAGGGAGCACTTCTACTCATTCTGCCCACATATGAGAAGCTGGTTTTTTGCTTCATTACTCTGAATCACATCCAGCATGGATAATACTGAAGGAGTGTTTACTGGAGGAAGGCTGCTGTGCCTACACATTACTCTTCCAAGGATGAAATAGCAATTAGAAACTAAAAGCAAACAAAGAGGCCTTTGTTGAGATGACACATCTGTACACTGGAAAGATTGCAAGATTTACCAAGCTATGTGGCAATACCATTCTTTTTTATTTGCTCATTCATGCAACTAGAGCCACGATATTTAATTCATCACTTAAAATGCTTTTACCTCACACAAGTGATTTTCAGATAGTGGCAGCTAATTCATTCCACGCTGGATAGCTTCATCACTGAGATTCACTGCAAGTTACATCATTTCTTATCTTGTTCTCTGGAAAGTGCATCAAAATTGTACAGTTAAAAGTAAAGAAGGATCTCAAAGACTGTTCAGTCTGCAAGCTACAGCAGTGTTTTGGGAATCTTTACTCACTGAGAGCCAACAGGAGATATCCTGAAGATGACAATACATAAGCTTTTTGGAATTGGTGAGGTAACTCAGGACACGTGGAGAAGACTTGGACAACTCAATGCAAATATTTTTATGACAGAAGCACAAGATCTTCTATGCTGAAAACAAAAATTATCAACTCTTACACAACCCACAGAATACTCATAATAGTCGTAAGTGACTTACAGAAGTAGAAGGGCCATAAAATTTTGGTTTCTACCATGACTGCACCTCCTGAAAATGCTGCAATTGAAAAAGCAGTGGTCAGTAAGCAAGTGCCAAACAGGCATGAGCTACTGAACATTCATTTCATTTAGAAGCCCTTTGTTGTGGCTC
>QWTY01016040.1:768-10897 GCA_008033365.1 Pseudorectes ferrugineus
GAGAGCTGGCTGCAAACTAAGTCTGAAATGCACTTTTATTGAAGGAGGAGCAGAGCAGAGTTGTCAGAAATGAGTGCTAGAGCTTGCCCAAAGCATAAATGTCCCAGTGACCCTTTCCAGGCAGCCTAAGGTTCCTAGAGAAATTTCTAGATATCCCAGAAGCAGAGCCCAAACCAGAAACTGGTGCACAAACTCTTCCCTCTGCTTGCTGAGCTCTTTGGATGTTACTTTTAAGTAAGGTTCAACAACCATTAATGCAACCATATTTTTCCTAGGTTCTGAGGCTTGAAGTACATGGCAGCTGAGAAGAAAATCAGAACATTCAGAGTATCTTTTACTACTGTGTGAAAATGAAAAATTAGATGCAATTCCATTGTGCATCGCTTAGTTGAGTCAGCTGCACATTGCTATACAGTCATGTAGAACAGAAACATTTGATTTTCTTCCTTTTTAAGTAGCAGAAGCAAAAATAGGCAGAAATGTGAGATGTCATCTCTTCCTGTTCAAGCAGGGCAACTTTTGGAGCAGAACACACAGAATGAAGAAGCTGTGATTTTTTTTCCTGTCCACTGTTCTCCTGGGAGTGGGCATGCAGATATAGGAAAGAAAAATGTTTTGTCTTGGGTCACACAGGAATTTAAGGAGAAATTTCAATGAACGAGCTTTTATTTGAGACAAGTGCTACAGAATTTGAATAGAGAAAACTCGCATAGAGAATTGCAAAGCTCCCAGAGAGCAACCCTAGGACTAGTCAGAGCACTAGGAGAATCCCAGCTTGAAAGAAGTTTTTGTTCTCTTTGCATTTAGACAGAACAAGGCCAGAACTCATCACTGTAATGTGATTTTGACTAAGGTTAGAAAAGCTTTCCATCCACAGAGAGTATCTTCTTTTCCCTGATTTTACTTCTTCCTTGGTGGAAAATTGATGCAATTGAACACAGCACAGACATAGTGTGTGGGTCCATTATTTTTTTCATCCTGAAATCTAACTTGGTACACTGTGTAGAGAGGCTGTTTTCCAGTGAGAATGTACACCAGAGCTTCCTTGCTGTGTTGTGGCTGGTTGTATTCTATATGTACGTTTGGGAAATGTGCCCGAAGGCAGACTTAAAGCACTTCTGGCCATGGGGTAAGAAACCTTACTGTTTTATGAACGGAATGATAAAACAGTGTCTTTATGTTTCTGAAATTAAATTCACTTGAAAAGCCCTGTAGTGCTGGTATCATCTGGAATAATTACAATGATGACTTCCCTATTCAATTAACCTCTTTTAAAGCATTGTATTATTGATTGTGGGTCATCTCAATGGGGACAAAATTGTCACGCACAGAGCAGAGTGAAAACATGGAGTCACAGTGGCACAAGTTGCAGATTCAATCAGAAAATCACTGCTAAAAGTACTTCAAACACCCTGTGCCAGGAAAGAAAGTCTCCGTTAGCATAATTATGAATTTTGTTTCAAGAGCTGAAACTTGTAGGAGAATAAAGATGGATATAAGATGGGGAATGGTGATGTTTTAGAGTTCTGTAGAATATAAATAAAATATCAAGTAGCTGATTCTACAGTTGCTCTGCTGACTTTTTCACACGAATCCGCACAACTATTTGTGATCACAATGAGATGCTAGCTACAAACGTTTGAAATTCAGCATCTGGTCTTGCTTAACACTTTTCATTGGCACGGTCCTGTCTGGAACATTTATACATTAACTTTGAAAAATATTTAACATTAGTCATATTTACCTAGATTCTTTTTTTTTCCCCCCCCAAATAATGCCACATAGAATTATGATTAAGTACTTTAAAATTCACTGATATGTTAAATAGTTCTTATACTTGTCTTGTATAGTTCTTATACTATCTGAAAAGCTTTTTAGGTTTAGGAAAGGACTTTTTATTTTTCTGAGGACTGTCCTTATATCAGTCTAGAGTCAGTGTCCATGAATAAAAAATGTCCTCAGTGAAACCTGACATAAATCTGACTACAAAAAGGTTGCTATTTTGTATTTTAGGTAACTTTCTTTCTGAGGCTCTACAAGGAGAAGTAGATGTTGTATAATTACATAATAAGTATGTTATTTATTTGCTATGGGCTTGTTAATACTGGGAACTCTAAATTACTGTTTATATCAGGACTAATTTCGGTGTTATGCAGAAAGTCACTTCTTTGCAAGTCTGGTCAGTCCAGGTGCCTAGTTTCAGTAAGCAAAATCATTTAGGCTCTGTGTTTCATTATTTCTTGTTATAGGAATTAATCACATTTGGAAAAAGGACAAGTTTCTTCAGACTCAGGTTCATGAGTTACTATCTTTTTCCAATCCTTGTTGTCCAGTGTGGTTTTCTACATAAGTTGTGATCTTCTCTTAGCTCAAACAGAAGGAAACCAAAAGGTATTTTGTTCCACTCAAATTATGTCAGGTGTAAATGGTACTTTCTCTTGACAGATACTAAAGTCAAGTACCTCCATGTTCACTAGGAAAGTCCTAGATGCAGTGTGAATTAGGCAGAGTTTGGGTGGTATGAGTCTGCAGAGGAGCCCTCCAGCTGCCTGGGGCAGCACTGGTGGAAGAGGAAGGTTAAAGGGTGTGAATGTCAGGCAGGTAGGGCAAGGAGTGAATCATCCACTAAGGAAGTGCTCTACCGAGACCTCCTTGCAGAAAGACAGCACTGCTGGTGTAGGACCCTTACTGGTACACCACTGATAAAAGCAGAGAAATTCTTCTTTAAAAAACTGTTTTGTAAAGCCTAAGCACTGGAATCAGTTTTGTCCTTTCTAAGGCTCTTTTTGGGGGATTTTCAGCCTTCTAGAGAAAGTGTATTGTTATTTTTGACCCATGTGTTGGGAAAAAGTGAATCCCCTTGTCTTTCACTTACTAACTTACAGGCACTTTCAGAACAAAAAAAATCCAGCCCCCCATTTGCATTTGTTATCTCTGTCTGTTCTTAGTAGACTTAAAATATGACAAGAAGCAGTAGCATCAGGACATCATGAGAAGGATTATTGAAATATTGTCAAGATATTAACATTTCACAAACCTTTCAGCTCCTAATCAGACTCCACTTTCCAGCTTTCCTGCTTAATAAAAGAGAGGTTTGAACACTAATCTATTGGTAATGAAAACCGGATGCCCATTAGATCCTTTACTGCCTCTACTTGTTCTCCCTGCCTCCTGTCAGACTCTATGCAAGCACTACTGCACCAGCCTTGTTTAGAGAACTGCAAAGCATATCTCGGACATAAACTTTCCTTTTAAATCTGGACTTCAAATGACATCCCAATTGTTTTAGTACGTTGCCTTCCATAGTGTGTTATTTTTGGGGGGGTACCTTCTCTAACCTTGTTGAGAATACTGCACATAAATGTTATCTGTTACTGGGGGGGAAAAAAAAGACACATTTAGTAGACTCTTGGGGTTTTAATTTTCAGTAATTTGAATAGGATGAAGGTAAAGCAATATTTGTGGCTATGAATTATTATTTATTTACATCTCACTAAAGTTCCCCCCTAGAACGCTATGGTTGGGTCATATGCCTTTAAATATGCAGGCGAAACAGATGAATTGAAAATTCTGTTGACAGGTAAATGTGAATCATCTCTTTTCATTCAAAGGAAAATAATCAGGCTCTTTTCAAATAATATAAAATGTAAAATGATTGCCTTTTGGGGAGGAGGCAGGCTTATCAGCATCTCTTCTATAGAAAATGATTTCCATTTTGTAGCTGAAGGAACATATGCTGCAGCTTATCTTGTCACTCGACTGCAGTTTTTGATATTTATTAACAGTTGATTTCCTGTAGATGCTGTTTTTTCCTGTTTCTCTTCTCTCATCTCATCAATCAATTATTTTCTTAAAAATGACATCTGCCCTTCTTTTTTATTCTCATTTCCTTAAAGAAGATTATTTTATTACTGGTTTCAATAAGCATTTGTAATGAGTAGTACAGCCCTGGTTTTATACGTGATTTATAACAGTCTGTATCTGAGGCTCCACTTTCTCCTTCACCCAACTTTCCCTTGGTCATTTTTATCAAAGCCCGTGAGGCTGAGATTGTGTAGTCATTGCAGTAAAGTACAGAAATGATGAATTATGTCTTCAAGGAAAAACTTAGTATTCGTTAGAGATTTACATGGAGTAAAAGCAAGGCTGACTAAAAGATTGTATACAGCATCTTCAGGAAGACTGCTACAAAACTAGAGGCCTGCTACACATTAGCTTGATGTTCTAGGAGCACTAGTGTTCTGCATCTATGACTGGCAAAATCAAAAGTCTTGTAAGCTATTGCTCCACAGTTAGGCTTTCAAGGATTATAAAAAAAAATCCTTTCCCCCTTCTTGCTTCAGATGTATTAGCTTGCAATTTTCATGGTCTCGTATCTTTCAGTTCTCTGCTTTAGCCTTTGATGTATGTTGGGTTTGCACTGTTCTTTTTCAATGTGACTCATCTTGGACGAATAGGAAAGAGTGGCTCATAATGTGCCCCCTTTTTTAGGATAATAGGACATGTTAGAAAAGGTATCTTCTTTGATCGCAAATTGATAAAGCATAGTAAAGCCTTGGCCTGCTACTTAAAATGCCATTCTCCATACAAAAAGCACAAGAAGCTGCATCATAAAAAATTTTGTTCCTGATGGCAGTACTAGATCTCAGATCATTTACTTTCATGAGAACTGATTACATGAAATATTCCTGCTTTGCTGTGTTACTATACTGCTTACCTCTTCAAGCTGATACTCTAAAGTCCTTAATGCGCAGTTGCCCAAGATTGTTCTTGTCAAAATACTGTTTGTACTAGTTTATCTGTGAAACAAGTCTGTGAGAAAAGTGAGTGACCTACAGAAGAAAAATATTCTTGTAAGTTTATAAAAAGTCATTACAAACATGTAAATTATACGTGTATTGTGTCACAAATCCATGTGACAATAAGTAGGAAAAAAGGTTGCATGGCTGCTATTTTTGTAGGGGGAAAAAAAAAGTATAAGAAAACTTCTATTGGTTACAAAAAAAAGAAGAAAAATAATAATCCTGACATGCCTATTTCAAAAACTAAAACCAAACTTGGACATTCATGAATTGTCTTGAGTCCTGGAAACAGAAATATTTCAGTTGAGCTAAGATGGAAGAGCTCTGTGATGGTAAATGTTCCGAGAATGGCAGGAGAAGCATGAGAGGACCATTCCTTTGTCAGTGTCAGTAACACAAGGGTGATGCAGACAGAAGCACAGAGTCAGGTTTACAGCCTTTTAACCCTTCTTGTTGCAAGCATCACACAAACAGACCCACTTATATGAATGCACATTTAGCCCTGGGACATATAGAAGACTACTACTGAAACCCTGATTTCCCTGTTAAAGAAACATACATCTACCTGTACCTTTCAAATGGTTAAGTAATAATTTGCAATAGATTCCCTGAGCCTGTCTGACAAGTGCAAAACTAGAGGGAAAGAAGGAGGTAAATGGTGGAGCAGGCTGAATGGCTGTAGTAAAAAAGATATTTTGGTCTTATCAAAATTATTATTAGTACAGAAAATAGTACAAAATACTTTTGATCTTATAAAAAGTATTATTAGTATCAACAGCGTTATTAGTACAAAACTAAGTGACAGATGAAGTCTCATGTTTATTAATAATAGTTTCAAATGCTTAAGTTTAATAAAGGAAAAAAAAAACCCAACCCAAAACCCAGCAATATTTGGAGTGCACAGTGTTAACTGCTCACTACTTAGAATAGTAACCAGGCTGAAATGAACAGTGCAAGGAATCATATATTAAACAAGCATTAATTCAGTTCTCTGGTCCTATGAACTGCAAGAATTCACAGTTCTTTAATTATTATTTTAGTCTTAAATTATGCATCATAAATATTTAGTAGTTTATAAATGTTTTCTTTAATTATTTGTTAATCTATTATTGCAACAGATTGTATGTTGACTTACTATAATCTGAATTTCCAAAATAGCTCTTGCAAGAGCTTTCAAGAACAAATTAGTAATTTTGAACATCTTTTTGCCCTAAGATATTTTAAAGACGATATATAGGAAGGTTGAGGTAGTCTGTACAATTCTGACCCAAGCTGTTGCTGAATTTTTTTAAAAACATGAAAGTTTCTAAAATTATGATCTATTTAGTACTATCAGCTTTCTCATATTTTTGTGTTTGTAAACTGTTTTCTGTCTTTACTATATTTATTGTCAGTTACCAAATACTGGCATGCTTAGAAAACCAAGGAACCTGATACCACTATATCATGTATTTAAACAAACTAGAGTGCTAGGTAAACAAAAACTGACTAATGTCATTGGAAAATAATGTAAAAGTAGAGTGCAAACTCCAATGTTGTAATGGTTTGAAACCCAACTGGAAAACTAAACTCCACTCAAGCTGTTGCTTTTCCCCCACCCATTTGATAATGGAGGAACACCAGGAAAGATTCTAAGTTGGAATCACAATGTACTGGGAATCACAATGCACTGGAAATCACGATACCCACAGCAGTATTATTAGCCAAAAAAAAAGGGTATACAAAAGAGAGAGGGTGTTTCACCCATAAAAGGGTGTTCATCACCGAATCTTGCCCCCACTCACCAGAATACAAAAAAACCCCCAAAACAATGACGAGCTGGGACAGAAACCAAACCCCTCAGAGCTCAGATCATCTGTGCTGTGCTGCCTACTGTTTTCTCTGGACCACTGCGCTTGGCTGAGTTCGGCACTGTTGGTGCAGCTGTTTCTGCTCCGGCTGGGGTTTTTGGGCTCCACTGCTGCTCTCCTGGAGCAGTGTCTCTCTCCCGATGCCAAGCAGCAGTGAGGAGTCTTGTAGCGGGGCTCCCCAGTGTGGCACGGCAGTGCTTGGGGCTCTCCAGTGCCAGTGCAGGACACTCTCCTGCTGCAGCTCTCCCAGTGCGGTGCTGAGTGGCAGTGCAGTCCTGACCCCAGTACCTCACACTGTGCAGAGCGAGACAGGTGAACTTTCATTTCTAGCTCGGCTTTTTCCTGCCAAAACCACACCCCGAGTAGTGATGTGGATGGTATGGAATTAAACAGCACTAGAAAGTCCACCCCACTTTTTCTCTGTACCCAGGAGAAATGCAAAAAACCTAAACTAGCCACCTGTTGTAGATGAGTTCTCACTGTAAACTCTCAAATGCCTAATTTTTCTTACACTCAGTTCATATGTTTTAATTTTAATGTTTTCTGGACTTTTTGTTGGTTTAGGGATTAAAAGAATAGTACCACTTTTGTTCCATGAAAATATTAGAGAAGAAGTAATAAAGCAAATGGTCTTCACTTTCACTAGCTGTAAAAAGAATGGGGAAAAGACAAAATACTTCAAATATATGGGGTAAAAAGACTAACATGACAATTTTTTACATGAAGTAAGAAAAGTAATCTATTTTATGAGCACTTTCTCTGTGAAGCACGGCAGTTACTACACTTAATTTCAACATACTGTAACTAAAATGGATTCAGTGAGGAATTAAACATTAAAATATTTTTGTTGGTTATAAGTGATAGGAACTGTCAAATTAGGCTTTCTTAGGTTTTCATTTACTCTTCATCATCTGACTACCTAGAAAAGTAGCACATCTTTTGGTTTATATTTCTAGTATATCAAAATTTTACGATATCCTTGGCTTTTTCTCACTATCTGCATATAATTACTTAATTACTGTACATGGTATGAAGAACAAATGAACTTTTTTTTTTGGCTGGTTATGCACTGGGAAAATCTTTATGCTCTGTAGCATTTCAGTTTTCTGAAACCACAACTGTTGTGTTGACTCTTGGCAGAAAATGAGGAACTTCAATAATCTATCCCAGAAAACTCTGTTGCTCAGAATTTTTTGTTTCATTTCCTTATCCACATCTGTCCTGAGCCATTTATTGGCATGGGACTACTTGGCAATGAACATTTCTATGAATGTATTTTCCCATCGCTCTGGTTTTAAGGATTCATGCTCTGTTTTGTGAGATAATCAGAAATACGTTAGTGCAAAAAATTTCCTATGAACAAACATCTATCAGCTGTATGCACTGGTCTTCTTCAGTGTAAGTGGACCATGGACAGCCAGTCAAGGAAAGCCCTACAAGATGTGAATTTAATCTCCCTTAACAGGGGACTGTGTCAAACCCATTTCTTGACAAAGCGCTTGTACCATTTCCTCCTGTGTGATCTGGGCATTATCAGCTGCTTCACAGGAGAAGCGTGATAAAAAAGATATGTACAGGAAGGCATTGTAGGCACAATAGCTAAGGAGAAGGTTTTTGACTCTGTATATATGTCGCTAGTGTGTTCCTTTGCCTAAGAGGTGCCATTTTAAATCTAGCATTCTTGTCATTATCTTTCCATGGGCTGTCTTGTATATCCTCTATTCCATTCCATCTGTCTCAATTTGTTGAATGCCAGAAATTTTATTCCTTTAAATGTTCTTCACTCTTCATATAGAATATAAAAGTACTTATTTTCTTTTCTCTTATCTAAGTATGTATTTCCTTACTGCAAATAAGAAGTTAAAAGTAGAGACAAAACAGACAAGAACAGCTATCTCCTGGATTAGCGAAAATGGAAAGCAATGAGATATAAAGAGTTAAATCTTCCAAGAGAAGCAGCAGATGCTTATAGACATCAAGGTTGATTGAATTTAGTTGCTGGTTTTATGACATTTATTAGCCCTGGGCAGTAGTCTCAAGCGTATCTATTTTTTTTTTTGGATGCTTTTAGAAGAACAACTGTTGTTGTTAATGAGTGAATAAACCAAGAAAAGACATCACCAAATAGATTAAAAATATTTGCAAGTGTTTTAAATTCTGTTAACCAACAGTAAGTGAATTACATAATGCATTGGTTGCCTCTTGGTACCCTGACCTGAACAACAGATTGTCATATGGTCCTGGCTGAACACTTTGTCCCTCCCATCTCTACATAAGGAAGATATTTTCCAGGCTGATGTACCTACATGGTACAGCTTGTGCTATTAAATATTCTTTGTGCTCTGTGGATGTAGATTTTGTTTGCTCAGGTTTTTTTAGCAAGCAGCAGACACATGTTGGGCAGAGTTCTGTTTCCTAAGGTAGGCACCTAATGCTGTTTCCAGTGCACTAAAATATGTGAGCATTCATGTATGACTGGCAGATATGATATAATGACTACAGGGAACCATCCACCTTCTGGGTGTCAGCTGGAGGGTAGGTAAGACAGTCAAACAGACATCTATGTTTAGGCAAATAACTCCTGTCCCTCTGTTTTTCTGTCATATAAAAACTCTGATTGCCTGATGTGATCCATGGGATTCCCGACACTGGTTGCTGTAGTGCTTTGGATATCCTGTATTTCTAGCTGCCTTCTTGCTTATGAGGCAGCAAATATAGGCAGATAGAAAGATGTCATAATTCTGAAAGCAATTAAGTCATTTTCAGCACTACATTAAATCATCTGTCTCCATTACTTCTTTTTCCTTAGAAACAGGAGAAAAATGCCCTTATACATTGTCTTAACTCTGTGGAGGAAGGGAAAAAGCAGACACATAGACCAAAAAGGCAGGAAAACCTTTCTCTTGATCTTAACCTGTAAGATTCACGGTACAGATGGTGTCCAATAATGTTGCTTTCATTAAACATAGCCTTGGAATTTTGCCTCCTGCAGCTTACTAAACCTTAGTACTAACTGGTAACAATTGTGGTGATTTAAATATAAAATTGGATAATTTGCCGGCACTGAGTTACCATTTAGTTGTTTTTGCCCATGATAGCTGGCTTCAGGCTTGAGTTCTTCAATTTCTCTAAATTTCTGCAAATTATTAAGTCCAAGGTAGTAAATGTTTAGTGTTTTGGACAATAATACCACTATGATTAATTTCCTTTTTTTGCACTAATTTGTTACACAGAATTGCAGGGACCTTACAGATCATCTCATTCCAACTCCCCATCACTGACAGGGGCACCTTCCACTAGGCCAGGTTGTTCAAAGCTCCATCCATCCTGGCCTTGAACACTTCCAGGGACAGAGCATCCACAGTTTCTCAACGCAACATGTTCCAGTGCCTCACCACCCTCAAAGCAGAGAATTTCTACTCTATATCTAACCTAAATCTACCCTCCTTTCTTCTGCGAGGGGTTACCTCTCATCCT
>QWTY01016041.1:5546-30849 GCA_008033365.1 Pseudorectes ferrugineus
TAAAGGCCACCTAGTCCAGCTCCCTGCCATAAGCAGGGCCAACCTCAACCAGATCAGGTGTCTCAGAGCCCTGCCCAGCCTGAGCTTGAGCATTTCCAGATGTCCCAGTGTTTCAGGGTGTGTCAGGTGCAGGTCATAGGGAAGGGAGGGAGGTGACCAGTAGGATGGATGGGGTCTGTAAATATGATAAATGTAAGGAAATTCAAGTCTTTCTGTTGCAAACATTCTAATTCCTGAGAATTGAAATTAGGCAGCTGGTGAGATTCAAAGTAAATGACAGGAAATACAACTAAACTCTCTTCCTTTCCTGGTTCATCACAACAAGAGCTGGTTCTTAGAGATCATCACAGAAAACATGTAGCTTTTAAATCTTTATAGAGTTAAATTGAGACCTCATAGCTATCTCCAACTTTCCCATTTCTTGAAGTAGCTTTCTGCTACTTCTCGTATATACCAGGCAAGTATTTTCAGAGGGAGGTGGAAGAAATGCTGATTTGAATGATGCACTTCCAGTGTGCAGTTCTCATTCAAAAAAGTCAAGCTGGAAACCTGTATTAATTTCTACAATTACCATTCTTTCCAAAAGTAGTTCTCTTCTAACTGAATTAGACTTCTATGTTCCAGCCATTATTCATCAGTTATACATAAAACCTCAGGATAAATCAATTTGGGAAGAACTGAGGACGTTTCTAGTCCAACCCCCTGCTCTAAAAAGCAGGATCGGCTATGAGCTTAGACCATATTGCTCACAGCTTTTTCCGGTCTATGAGGGGTTTTTTTGGTCAAAGAGAGCCGTATCTGGGCTGGCACTGAAGTGAAAATTCAGCCGGGAAATTCATAACACCAAGTATAAAACAGACACTTAAAAGTGCAATTCTTCAGAGAAGCCTTTATCATCATAACTCCACTAAAAGCTTCAGTAATATTTCTCCTGTTTAAAAGTTCTTAAAAACATTTTTAAAACGGATACCACGAGTTTTAGCTTGCTGTGTTCAATCAAACCATTTGTTATTGTAATTCTGAAGGATGCAGAATTTTACCATCTCCAAGAGAGAAAAAGCATCTGATTTTTCTCCATTACGATTTGGATGAAACTGAAGCCTGCAAGCTTTGAAAGCTAAGCTTGTATTGTGCTCACATATCTCATTTCCATATTGACAGTGGAAACTCAGCAAACTCTGCTTCACACCCCAGTGCCTCGGGCCCTGCTCTCACTCTGTTTTGCTTAATAACACATGAGAAACAGGGTGCTGGTTCAGTGCAGTGTGGGACTGATGAAAATGTGAGGAGGTAATGAGAAATGTGTGCATTTCCCAGATGGTGAGCGATGAACGCTTCCTGCGCTACCGAACAGCAGACACAGGAAGCATCACCATCGCCACCCAGAAGTCACTGTACTGCAGTTTTTTCTCCTCTTCTTTTATTTTTACTTCTTCATCCAGGTGTCAGCCAATCTGACTGAGAACCAACAGTCCCCTGATTTCACAGAAATTCAACTGTTAATTTATTTCAGATGGAAAGCCCCAGAAAGAAAAGGATCATGTTTCTGATAAACTGTATAAGCTTATTACACTCTAATTAAGAAATGGTCACAAGAAAGAGGGAATTACTGGATATGCGTGTCAGTGAAATGTGCTCAGTATGGTGAGGAAATACACATCTAATTCCTCGCACTGACTATCATATAAACAAAACCCTTAATGCCAGCAACATTTATCGTAAAATAATGACAATATTTTTCTGTAAAGTCATGAAAGTTTGAAAAGAGGCCATAGAGAAAATAATAACCATAAGAACAATTTTTATTCAGCAAAGTTTCAAATCGAAGGCTTCCAGTAGCTAATGGTCACTTACAACAGCCACATGAAGCAGTCAGAGAGGTTAGGGACACAATTAAAGTCACAAAAGCTGAGAGCACAGCACCCATGCAGACATTTAGAGGCTGACAGACAAAGGACAGGCCTGTTGTCATCTCTTTACAGAGCCAGACCTGCCAGAATGGATGCAGGGACTGGACTGTATTTTAATCCCCATATGATTCATAAAAGCAGGGAAAACATCACTTGTGTGCTCTCCACAGCGACTTCAAGGGCTCCTACCAGGTTTCTCCTTCACTGCCACGGTACAGAAAAACCCCCAAAACTCCACAAGGTTCCTGCAGAAGCTAGGGGAAACCCTAAAAAAAAATCCCCTAAAAGCATTCTGCATATACTTCAGAGAGAGACGGTGCAATTTTGGGTTGAACTGGAATTTTGCAGGAATGTTTCTGTGACATCATTTTATGGTGAGGAAGTGAAAGAGCTAAAACAGATTTCAGGAAAGCTCTGGTCACTGGTCCTCCAGAGTCAGGCGTCTCAGAGCAAATGCCACAAGACTTTCTCAAGTTTAGCTTGTGACATTCCTTGATGCAGGTTGGCGTTAGGCTCCAACTATTTTTCAAATATAGAAGGCCTCCTGTATTTTGAGAAGTCTGATGCCATTCAGCCCTAGCAGTGTCTTACTGGTTGCAAAATTAGAACTCATTGAATTAATCAGGAACAAAAGCTAACATGGGGAACATGTTAACTTTGAAACAAACAATTAGCCCTCAAAAAGACCCAATTCTCAATCAAACCAGTCCAACACCAAAAATGAGACCACTAAAACCAGTGGCAAGATTTTCATCGTGGTGGCTTCATGATTTCTTCCCAGAAAACTTTTGCTTGTAGCAGAAATCAGTTCTAAAAATAATTTATAATGTCTACCATTACTCTGTTATGGACTGACTACATAATATGACAGAAAATGTTAACATTTCAAAATAATATCACTGCAGCTCAAAAGCACCCACCGCCCTTTTTTTTTTAATGCACACTATTTCCTCTCCCACAGAAACTAGTTTCTATTTCCCTTAAGTGCTAGAGAGATGGATTATCAGTAGTTTATTTCCTTAGGTCACATAAAAGACAGCAGCATTTCACAGAAATCACTTGTTTTCATAGCTAAGCTAATGCTCAGCTACGTGATGGGCAAGGGGATGTTCTGCAGGGGGGCAGCACTGCGTGGCTGGGCACTCGAGCTCAGCACAGATTTGGCCAGATTAACTCCAGAGGACTTCATGCTCAACAGCAAGAGTGCAGCAAAGCTGAAAATTGGCCACGTGTGGAAGACAGCAACTTGCCAAAGCCAAAATGAAACATTCAGAAACAAGACAGGGCTGAAATGGGGAATGAACAAGGGTAAGGCCAGGCAAGAGTGACCAAAAAGAAACAGAGAAAGCAGAAGTCAGAAGGAGAAGCTTGAAATAATTTTGACCAGCAAATGGGACTTGGAGTTCACGGAACTTTTTGTCCTCTCTGCTTTAACCAAACTTGTCCAGTGTTGTAACCTTGGAAATTTTCTCATATTTTTTTCTCTTACACTGTACCAAGTGGTCACCAGAAAGACTAGAAAACAGTGCATGGAAACAGGTTGAATATTAGCAAATATTTGCAAGCTTCTCCTGTGCACATAAAATTGGATGAATTGCTCATCACAAACCCACAAGAGATCTGGAAAAAAGCAGAAACCAGCTGGTGACAGCCAGCTGTGCTGACGTTCCTGCAAAAAGTTCTCCTCTGTCCTTTTACTGGACAGAATCAACTAAGACAATGCCAACCTTAAGACAAAGAGGGTTTTGTATCAAATAATGGGATTATTCTAATAAGCCCCCAAACTGTAAGGCTCAAAATACATTTTTTGCAATTTCCTGTAATAATAGAAAAGAATAGTTATTAAGCAAGAAAGTATTTCAAGCAGCAATTGGCCATCATGCATGAAAGAGAGGAAAGTACTACACAGGTAGATTAAGGTTGTGGGAGATGAAAAAGGCAGGTCTGTTACCAACCATCCCATGATGAAACTGAAAGAAATCCAGAAAATTAGGAGGGAAGAAGTTAAGTGAAAAGCTTTCTGCTGGGTCAGGACATAACTATTCCTCATGGCATCATGTAAAATCCCACCAGACATTTCTGTCTACATGAAACAAGGATAGTGGCCCTGAACATGGATGAATGCATATGGGTTTGAAGCATCATAAAAGAAGTAGCACTTTTGACACTACAAATGTCAAGGCAGAGTATTCAGAACAAGAGAATCATGCAAGTTGTAGGAAACCAACTTCTAGTTCATCTGTGGGACCTAGTCCAACTCTTTCACAAAGCAGAATCCCTTACAATAACCAAAGTCATAGTTAGCAAAGAATTTTTAACTTAGGAAATTCCATGCAGGTGTCTCCCTGGTTTTCTGTGGTCTGCAGAAGCAGAATGTTGCCAAGCAGTAAAAAAAATTCTTGTCAGCCCTATGAATCTTACAGTTCCTCTTTTGCCTCTCGCTTCAGTTATGCACATACTGAAGTCTCGTATACAGTTTTTCTCATTCTTGAAATTGGGAAACTTGCACTGGGCTCAACAAGTAAAAACTTAAAGATGAGTAGGCTTGCATAGAAAGAGTGAATCAGAGTCAGTGAAATATTCCATTGAGAAAAAAAAGGATGCCCTGAAGATCAGTGTTACTCAGAGGAAGAAAGGATTTTTCCATAGTGGAGGAAAAATGTGATTGATAATCGTAGTCCCATGTTGATGTGTCTGCTGCTGAATGCAGTAGGCTTTGGTTTTGCAGGGTTTGAGCAGTGCTCACAGGAAGACAGGAAGTGTAAAGACAACGTAAAGCACCAATATCCTCTTATGACCCTAAACTAGAAGTTTACGTGCCAAACTTCTTCCTAGGTATGCACTGTTCATCCGTTCGCCAAACCAGGCACTCACAACTCCCAGTCTTCTTTCGACACTTGCCAGTCTTACATGGATCATTACACCAATTTACAAATAGACCTGGCTTAGGGTGAACCAGAGAGGCAGCACTGATTTCTTTTTAGCCCAGGGATAAAGAGCACCAGTAGTAATGCAGAGGTTGGGGTTTGGTGATGTGTAATACCGGGGAGGACTCCCCAGTGTATTAAGAGCACTATTAATTCAGGATATGAGAACAGCAGAACATAAGAACATCAGCTAATTCCAGGTGGTCTGCTTGGTAACCACAATGTTTTCCTCATCCACAGTATAGTATTCCACCTGTTCCTACTTTGCTTTTGTATTCAAGTTCAGTAGCACCAGGACCCCAAAAGCAAATGTTACCACCTCCCCTAGAGTCCAGTGGTATGGTATCTCTACAAGCAACACAAGTTACCTACAAGTTGTCCCATACTAACACAACTGATCTCCTCCACCAAATAAAGCACCTGGAAAGCAATTAAAGTACTGTGTGACCTGGAAAGCATTTCAAATATTGTGTGACCTAGAAAGAAATTCAAACGCTGCAGGACAGCAGCATTACCCTGATGTAAATGACAAGAATGCTATTTTTTCTTTACTCAAGAGAATATTTATTGCAAGAAGGTGAAGCACAAAGTTCAGTAGTATGAGAGTTCCTTTCTAGCAGAAGGAATGACTCAACACCTATTATGTGCATTGGTATGTTTAACAAATCACAAAGGTAAAGACAGTAATTTCATTTTAAATGGGGAACAGACATTCTTCATCTGGTAAATGAACTGTCAACAGCCCTGCATTGATAACAGGTACAAAAAGCAAACCAATCCTATTCTTCGAGGAATCAACACTGTCCCTCACACTCACAGAACTTCACTGGTGGATTACTTGTAATTACCAGCTGCTATAAGTTCAAGACATTGCCCCACTTTTAGCCTGAGGCTACAGAGTTCTGGGAGATGAGATGGGAAATGATTTTCCCTGTTGTTTTTTACCCTTTTGTTGCCCTCCTCTGAGAAGGGTTTGGATGCAGCATCTCTCTGACCTTCCCAACAATGGAACCTCCCACCGAGGACAGCTCCTAACTGAGGGAACACAATGAGACGCTGAGGGGGCAGAATGTCGAAACCCAGCAGGTAAGATACGAAAACAAATTCAGCACTGATAACATCTCTTCCTTCCTTTTTCGCCTCATTCGGGGGGGGGTAAGAGCAGTTAGTAAATACCTCTGCCCCCGCGCAAAGGTCAGTGTTCACCTGTTAGTGTGGAGATAAATATTTCCTGCCCACAGCCCATGCAGACACATTTGTGTCACTGCTGGCACCCAGGGCACCGGCAGCCTGCTGTGGTTAAAACCACGCCGATGCTGACGGTCTGTCCTTGCACATCTGTCTGCAGGCGGCTCTCGGGCTCCCCGCCCTTCGCATCACAGTTCCCTAGGAAGCTGGGGATGTGTCAGCAGTTATCACCATCATATGCCATCACCATGCCATACCACCATCACCGTCTACACATCATTCATGAGCTATTTATAAATAATCAGAGTTGCGCTCGTTATTTAGTACAAAAAAAAAAAAAAAGTGTGAAACATCACAGAAAAAAACCCCCAAAACCCAAGTGAACAAGCAGAATTTGGGATGCTCAGGGGCCAGATTAAGTATTTCAACATCTAAATCACAATCCAGGACAGATAAACAGAGTTACACTTAATTCTTCATCCTGTTTTATATCCATGGTTTCCTCTTTGCAGTGGAACTCAAGTATGTACAAACAACTCCATCTCCCTCTAACTGGTTGCAATATTCACATTGTGTTTACAACAACAGCTCTAACCTAATCAACATTTATACATGCCACTGAAAATTAGGGAGGTATTCCTGAAATGTGTCATTGTGCTTCCAAATAACCTGACTTGGAAAAATTAAACCAAATTAAATAAGTCCTTGATGCTTCAAAATCCCTTCCTGAGAAAACCACTTCTAAATATTTCACAGCACGTGTCTAAACAAACCTGTCTAATGTAATGTTCAAGCTTGAAGAGCAACCGGAGACTTGCAAATAGCTTGTTGCATATGGAACTTTAGTACAGGGGTATCTTAAAGTACCTTTTCCTTGTACTCTGCTGAGCCCACCTAACCAATTGAAAAGTCTGAAATTGCAGGACACAGACATGCAACAAGTGAATTTTGCCAAGAAAAAACGGCAGTATTTGCAGCTCTGTTCATCAAACCAAAAAATACTTCTGACTTGCAAGTACCAATGAGAAAGGGGACAAGAATTCAAAGTTCTAGAGGGGATTTGGTTTTTTTTTTGGTAGCAGACGTACAGTGTCACACATAACAACAAAATAATTCAGCCTCATCTGGTTTAACCTCAACCACGAGACACTGCTGTCTGTTTTCTTTCTCAAAGAAGACTCACGTCACTGTGCACTGAAAGGGGAACTTCCAGAGGTTGCGATGAAGACAGATGATAAACAGCCCTGTTCACACCAGCTAGCAGGGCCGCCTGCGTCAATAAAAGGCGGCAGCAGAGGCAGGGAGCTGTCACTTGGGGCTCGGAGGATTATCGTGGCTGAGGGCGCTTCACGTTAAAGTTCAGCAAAATGCCAGGATTCTTTTTCTCCCACAACAACATGACTGAATTAAATGGAAAAGAAGATTGCAAGCTTGCAGAAGGCAAAGTCCATAAAAAGAAGCAAAAGGCTTTGTAAGTATATACAACTTCATATAAAATTTAGTGTATTAGAAGTGAAAATGACACTCTACTAATCTTGGAGATTAAGAATTAGCACTGTGTTTCAGGCTAAATGAACAAAACCTGCTCAAAGCCCAGGACTGCAACATCATTAAAAAAGGCTTGAGCTGAGGCATTCCAATTAATTAATTGATTGTTTTAAGTAATCAGAAATAGAATTTGGATACAGTGGGGGCCTCAGTCTTTGAAAAAAAATTACTTGGATATGTAACTTCCCAGACTTCGGTCATAGGATGGAGCTGTCTGTCTCCGTTTGAAAGTTTAAACAAAATTTAAATAGAATTTAAATGCAGCTGCAATTCTAATGGATTAAAAAAAAATGTTTGTTCATTGTTTCAGTGGTGCAGATCTCAAAAATTATTTGAAGTGCATGGTGCCACATATTGAATCTGGGGTGAAGACTTCCAACTCTAGAAATGTCATGTAAGTACTGAAATACACCAAGTTATAAAATATAATTATAGCTAGATTACTATATAGTAAATTACTTCATTTCTAAACTACTTCTAGAAGAACAAATATTGTAAAAAGATCTAGAATACCCAAAATGCAAGAGAGGTGAACATTAGTAATTAGAAACTACTCATGGAGTTAAGGATTTTTAATTAGTGATTTGATATGTTTGCATCAAGCAGTGAGGGAGAAGACACTTCGGTTAAATCCATTTTTATCAGAGGGACATTGTACCTGTTCTCTAAAGTTTTACAAGAAAAAATGCTTCTCAAGTGAGGAATGGAGGTATTACCATTCTTCTTGCAAAAATATGGAAACAGAGGTAGGGGTACAAAATAGTTTTATCATAGTTAAAGATTATTTTCCTGGGAACAGAATTCAACATAACATCATAATTCATCTCTGATTATTTTTCACAACGTGGGCTGTCTCCAGGATCTCAGATTATGACAAAGCCATAAATTTTGTAAAATACCTGGCACATATTCCTGGAATAGAATAATAAATTATAAAATTTGTCTCCTTCAGTCATACCAGACAAACCCCATGGTTCCTTGCCTAAAGTCTTTTCTTTTTCTTGTCACCTTAGGCCTTCTGCAGAGGAAGTTATTCAGTGGTCACAGTCTTTGGAAAAGCTCTTGGCCAGCCAAAGTAAGTCTGTTACATCAGTATGACTTCATTCTTACTCTGAGGACAAAATTTTATCTAATCTCATCAAACAGGCAAAGCTGTGGCATTGTATAAACACTGTCAGACAATGGGCAGCTGCACCTCAGTTTTTTACAGCTCAAGTGTAACATGGTCACTGCTACAGCTTGGCTTCCAAGTTGGCTTTTGGGGCTTTTTTTCATTTTCAGTACAGCAATTAACACCTAAATAGCTCATTTTGATCAGTCTGTATACATCAGTTTAATCTGGAATTTTCTCTCCACTTACACCCTAAGACAATCCATCTAGGAAGGACTAGAATCTATTGTTATAATTTGGTACCCAGGGTCTAGATCTAGAAACACTGAACATAATTAGGAAGACTCCCATCAGCCTTAATATTAGCATATCTGTAGTATGTTGAAGAAGGGAAGAACAGTGTATTTTGGCAAGATTTTATATCAGATTTCAATACAACTCCTGCTATTTATTTTCTCCTCCCTGGTCACAAATATCATACAGTAAATGATGATGTATTTGTGTTGGCTTTAGGTGGTCAAGGTGTGTTTCGGGAGTTCCTGAAGTCAGAGTTCAGCGAGGAAAACATCGAGTTCTGGTTGGCTTGTGAGGATTACAAGAAAACCAAGTCTGATCACTTACATGGCAAAGCAGAGAGGATTTATGAGGAGTTTGTTCAGTCAGATGCCATTAAGCAGGTATGTACAAAGTCAGTCTGTGCCGTGGCAGAAGGGAGAAGTGTGGCTTCACTGAGATGCTCACACACTCACTCAGTTGCACAAGAGGAAGACACAGACACCTTTCAGGACCCTTCTTGCATCATTGCTATCTGCAGTGTGACAGTATCAGATCTCACAGTCACAGGATGCAGGCCAATACTGGGAGAGGCCCCAGCAGAGCTCAGCAAAGGCCTCAGCAGCTTAGCACATGATGCTCCTCGCTGAGTAAGCCCAGTTTGAATTACTGATGGTGTTTGGAGATGCTTCGTGTTTGCAAGGGGAAGCACCACAGAACATTTCTTGTCTTTTAAAATATGCGGACCTTCTGGAAAACGTGAAGTTCTGTATGTTGATCATATTTAAACTGGAGACGTTCAACACAAGATTTCTCTTAGTAACTGGAGGTTGTTCCTGAGTAGTCCAGTGTTGAGCTGTATTAATTTTGACTCCAGAACAAATTACATTTCTATAGTGAACAGCAATTTTTGTGCCCAACTGGGATACAGGTATTTAATTTCCCCCATCTTGCAGTTCTGACATTGAATTATCAGAGTTCTAATGCTGCAAATTCATGTATTGACAAAGTGCATTTTTAGGTTAAGTTTTTTTAAGACTGCATTTTTAGGTTAAGTTTTCAATGGCATTTATTTTCTTCTTTTCCAGATCAATATTGACTATCAGATGAGGGAAGCAACAGCCAAAAAGGCTCAAGACCCAACTCACTCAAGTTTTGATGAAGCCCAGAAAACAGTGTACATCCTTATGGAAAGGGATTCGTATCCCAGATTTTTAAAATCCAAATCCTACCTGAACCTTTTGAACCAGCTGCAAACCAACACTTCAAAATAGAGTGTTTGAGGCAGTGAGGAGCCAAGTAGACTCTGTGTCAAATATCCTGTGACGAGATCCTCCACGGCGGTTGGATCTTGCCAAGGAAAATCCCTGTCTTGGGAGGAGGAGTATGAGGGAGATGCAAACAGCTCCACAGCCAAGAGAAGGCAGGACAAAAGCTGGTGAGGCGGTCACAGGGGTGAGAGCAGCACAGGGAGAAAATCCCCTCCTCCCACACGCCATGGAGTCAAGGCAGGATATGGAAACTGATGCTTGAACTGCACCATGAACACTGAACCATGTCTTAGATCCCAAGGAACTGCTGATTGTTAGGAAGGGCAAGACTTGCAAGCTGAGCATTGGGAAAAGATTGTCAAGTTCAGAAGAAAAACTAGGATGACTGACGCTTTTGGGCATAACAAGAAAATGCCAAGACAAGACTGACATCTCTTTTAAAAATCTATGAAGTGTTAATAAGTGTGAGTGTGAGCTCCACAATGTTGTTGTGCTATGTAAATATATCCTAAATTGACATGTCTTAAAATTGATATGGTTTAAATTATGTAAGAATTAAATAAGCTGTATTTTTATTAAGTTTCTATTCAGCAGGCAGGTATGTAGCATCTTTGCTGTTTAATTTATTGAAAAATAATAAGTAACTCTTCATTAAAATATAGTTAAAAATAAAGATTTATAGTGGTTTTACATCTTATTTGAAGTGATTTTTCCATTGTAATTACTGAAATATTGAAACACACAATTCCCTTCAGTCTCACTGTGCTACTACTTCTCTTCTCCATACTCAAATACTAATTTTACCTTCACCACTTCTCTCTCTTTTTGCCCATTTTACACAACCATAATCTGAGTTACCTGGAGTAGGTGATACTGACTTACCTAGACCCATCCTCACAACCCCCCAGAAAAGAAAACAAATAAATAAATAACGAGGAGCAAGTCTAAATTTCCTTTGTATTTTCGTGCTGCCCCAGCTACCAGCACCCAAGTCAAATCTCAAATATAGGAAATATTGAGCCAATGACCCCACAGTTCAACCCCCTTGGACACTAAAGGTGAGTTGAGCGCATGGATCATGTAGAGAGGCAGGAACCAGAGAGCCTCCCCAGCAGTCACATGGTTTGAGACACTGGCATTACTCCACTAATCCTGGCAGGATCCAGAATGTGACATACAGTACCAACACTAGCATCACAGGTCATTTAATTTCACTGCAAATGTTGCATTCAATTTACTCTCAAACGTAATGAGTAGCCTATACCAGAGTGGGTAGTGATGAGAACTAAAGTAAAAGGAAAAAAGTTGTGATTATGCTTGAAATATCTAACTGTGAACAAGAGCACTCCCAAAACTCAAGTGTTTGAGACCTTGTGACATTAGAGTTTATAAGGAAAATAAATCAAAGAATGCCTTGGTTTTAATGAGCTCCCATCATGAGACACTGATATCACATGGGTGGCAATACAAGATTTTATCTCAGCCTTGCAAATTTTCCATTTTTCCAAAATAACATGAGCTTTGTGAGCCCCACTCTGTTCTGCGCCAAAGGGAGAAGCTATAAATTCAGAGATGTCACCTCCTGGTGAGAGCAGACCGTGTTCTTACTGCCACCCTTTGGGGACTTTGGGACCTCCAGGGGAGAACAAATTCTGTGTTAGAAGCAAAACAGCTGCAAGGAACATAGAAAAGTGCCAGCCTCCACCATCACCTACTGTAGTAGCCGGAAGCCCCTGCAAATTCCATCTTCCTTTCAAGGCCAATAAATGCAGAAGAAAAGACCCTGGTCTTGCAGTACTATTGTTAAGTATGTGTTCCTGAGAGAGAAAGCCTGACTGCTCCTGGAACAACATAAACCAGTCTCCAGCCGGCATTCTTACGTGAATTAATTTTCCAGGATCATTAGGAATAAATCTAATTGCTGTGAAGTAGGAATAACAACTGTGCCTCCCACACGAGGTGCATCATTATGTTTGCTCTGGCAGAGTTTACACGGACCAAATGTCTCTGTTTGCATAACTTCAAGCTCACAGAAGATAAAAGAGAAGGATGAAATATCAGCTACCCTCTAAACAGACACTGCATTCAAGTAACATAATTCTTTTGACTGTAAATCCCTTAAATTATTATGGCCCCGATCTTCATTTGCTCCCCCTGCAGTTTCACAATTTTGCTATAATTTAGCCAAACACCCATATGAAATTTCTGACTAAAATCATATTTCATAGTATAGATAGTTAGGATTTTTATTTATTTTTGAATGGCTTGTTGCTAGCAGAGAAGACTGTCAGAGCAATTTCACCAACTTGTATTACACACTTAGTATAGACCAGAGTATCTGAGGAGGGAAGAAGGGACTTTTGACTTTCTTCCACAGGCATCTATCCCTACTTCATAATTTGGTAGAGTGAGAGAGCAGAAAGGTGTTTTTCTTCTCAAAAAGAAACTATTCCACTCTCTACAAACCAACTACCTTGGCTATTTTTAAGTCTCTCACCTTATTTGCAGTACAAACCTGATATCAACTGCAAAGGTCAATTGCCCAGATTGTTAATTCCAGAGATATTCCAGCCCACTCGAGCACCCCTGACAACAGGACCACATTTCAGCAAGCAAATAACAGCGCAGCAGGAATTCAGGCCTGGCTCTGGGATGCTGGAAGCCCAGTATTATATGTGTGTGTTGCTATAGCAGGGCTGTCCAAAAGAGGTTGTTTAAACAAGGTCTGAGGGATCTGGATGGCTCAGAACACACAGATCAAAGGACTCGGAGCTTTCTGCCACCCTTGGTTCATTCATGTACGAGGTGGGCGCACTCACCTCCCTGCACTCGTGCACTGGAACAGCCCCAATATCACACATTGGTTTCACAGCTGTGGGTTGGGCCTTTTTTTTAAACTAGATTTCGCTTTCCCTCTTTGGAGAAGATATACCATGAGAGAATGGAAATTTGCTGTTCCTTTCACTATCTCTAAAAGAAAGTTCAATCGGGTTGGCCATCAGCTACAGAACAGTGCAGGAAAACAGGATGCAGTACATGGAAAAGCTTTAAGGTTTGACAGTATTGACTCAGACTTTTCTTTAAGTGTTCTACCTTACCCCTGAAAAAACATTTTCATTGTTTGTCAGTGTTCCAGTGGAAAAATCAATCACTGTGCCATCTTCAGGTACACTTTTGAAGTGAATTCACTTCTCTCTGTTGCAGTTTTCTTTATGGAAGGACTCAAGAGTCCAGCAGACCCTGCATGTGTATTTAGAAGACTAGCTTTGACCTCTCCAATTTGGAAAATTAATTACCCAAAACAGATATTTTTAATATTATCCTAAATAAACGTATGGTATAACATAGTATCAATCTCTCCCATATATTGAGCAGGCCACCTGTGGAAACATTCTATTGTTACAAACAGTGAAACAGGAAGGAAACTAAAGCTGAGATAGTGATGAATAGTACAAATTCATCACCTTAGCCTCCTCAGTGCCACCCATCCCTGCCCACACTCTGAAGTAACAGGCTTTTCAGATGTCACCTTCTTTATGGTTGTGAAATGAGTTTGAAAAGAAAAAATAGATTGTAGAATGTGGAAAAATTAGATGTTCTCATCTTCCATTCAGAGACATGAGTTGGTTGTATCAGAGTGTGTAATGTCTACAGATGAATCTTTTTGAAATTAAATCTTTAGTCATTAAACAGAGGCAGAAATTGAAAAACAAGTTCTTGCTTAATATTCGTTGGATGATTTAAACCTGTCTTGGATGCTCAGAAACAAAGCCAGAGGGGACTTAAGGTTATCCCCTGGTTTTGTTTGGGTATATAAAGCCTCAAAGGCTTTAGTCACTAAAAGGGGATTCACATAGATCAAGAACCAGTGTGCCTATTTTGGAAACAAACTCATTCCCCCTCATTTCTCAAAACATCCCCAGAAAGTACCCTCTTGAAAGACCCCAAAGATGATCAACATTTACATTCTACTGAGCACTTCCCTTCAATTTCTTCAAGCACCACACAGCCTTAAAGCACTTATCCAGACTAGTTCGGTGACCTGCTGTCACATGGTCCCTTTCACTAATAAAATTAAAAATAGCTTGAGTAGAGCATGAAATGCAGAAATGTAAACCTTTCAGGACCACTCTAGTCTTGTGTTCAGAGAGAGAAAGAAACAGACCAGATAAGCAATGCTTCTCTTCAAAGTCTGTGACACAGCCAAAGCACTGAAGTGGCAGCACAGCTGCCTACAAACTCAACATCACTGGAGTCACAAGGGGTTTGGGGGTTTTTTTCAAGTCACTGTGGTCAGAAGGTTTCTGCTATTAGAGGGCTAACTTTAAAAATAAAACAAGATAAACACTCTCTGCATAACAGTAATAACTCAGTAACCCATGATTTCCGTACTACCTATGGAAAAAGTCTGTAATGTATTTACTGTGGCAAATGGTTTGTCAACCATGAAGGTCAAGAAGGCAACTTTAGATACAGAGAAGAGATTCAGTATTGAACAGAATTTGACCAGCCATGAGCTTGGCAACATGCTTGTTGTTCATGCCAGTCTGAGGAAACTCTGGACACACTCTGGATGTTCAAACAAAGCCCAGAGTCCAGCCAGGAACTCTCCAGGTGCTGGAACAAACATCTGGAGGAAAGGAGGGCCCTCAACTAACACAGTCGAACATTCTGACTTGGACCACACTATAATCAATAATTTGACACTGAACTATGACAAGGTGAAGAACTGGCATCTTCCAGAGGAGTACACAGCTGCAGGGGGTGTGAGAAGTCCTGTTCACTGCTGAGCTTTGGTGGAAGCGTGAATGCAGAGTGTCACAGAGTTCAGGGCACACAGTGCTTTGTACCCAAACCACAGCACACCTCTGGGAAGTCTGACTGAATGGGTGGGGTGAAAGTTCCTGTAAAAACTAGTCCAAGCTTCTCATGGCGTGATTTCCTCTCCTACTGAGATAGCTGCAGACCACCAGGCTCACACAATGACATCACAGTTTTAGGAATAAAAAAGGAACAGAAAGGTCGGAGAGTACAACTGAGGTCAGGTTTCCAGAAGCGCTATCTAGACTTCAGTCTGTGCTCACTCAGCAGGACAATGGTTAATAGAGTTTGCAGAAATGGGTCACAATGTAAGATTTGTCCAGTCTTGTTGATAAAACCTAAAGCCACGAATATGGAAATGATTTAAATTCTTCAGGCAGTGACTATTAGCAGGCCATGCCTGCTTCTACCCAGAAACAAAAACCACTTCACCATCCCCGTATCTGCAGACAATTTATTGGTTGTTTTGACCTACTGTAAGGAGTGAACCTGTGAACACTGTTCCCTCCATCCCTGTGAGCAGAACTTTGTTGCACACAGAACCTAACTTTTTTGGAGGTTATTTTCAAATGTATAGCAAGAAAGTTCCCAACAGAATTTGTCAAAACCACCAAGAAATATGTAATTAGAGAAACAGGACCCTTCTCTGGAAACATCTATGGCTGAACTAAGGGAGAAGCAAGAACATTGATCCATTATTTCTGTCCTAAAGCCAGCAATGAGGAGGAGTAGCAGCCAGATCAGAGTATCCACTCTGTGCTCTCCTCAAGGTTAACGAAGACCTCTTAATGTTTTACTGCTTTCTTTGTGTTTGGACCTGGATTTCCAGGCACAGCCTCAGTGCTCCTATCTAAAATGCCCTTGTAGGACACTGTGTCGGGAACGTGAGCCCCAGGCAAGCCCCAGGAAGCAGTGTTCCTACATTCCCAAATGCCAGGGCGTGGGAGCACTGCAGAGGGAAGGGGAGCAATGTGCAGGCAGGGGAGCATGTGGGTAGATGGAAAAAATGGGTACAAGACAGAATGAGACAGACAGTACTTCCATATTCACTAGTGTGGGACAGATGTAGGTGGGCGAGATGTTTATTGAGCATAACAGCATTGAAACAGAAACATAATTAGGAAATAATTAATGTGAGGGTGGGAGGGAGAAAACTTGAAGAGAACACATAAAAAATAAGAAAGGTGATGCTAGGTGAGTGAGTGCAGGAAAACAGAAAAGGAAATGGAAGACTTAGCGAGAACTCATCTGGGAGAATTATCCTCAGTGATAAGAAAAAATGGTTGCAATCAAAATGGTCAACATACATTGTCCAAATTAGCTGACAGTTGAGGGTTAATGCCTAGAAAAAGAACATGTCTGACAATTGATAAATTCAGCAAGTCTGATACAATACAGCCATTTTCGCAGTTTTGATATTTCCCTTATTTTCTTTCTGGAAAGCACATCCAGTTCAACCACTGAATAAACCAGACAAAAACTGATTCCTGTGTTGCACATCCCTTCATGATCCTAGAGCTGTTCTGTGCCCTACACCTGGCAACACAGGGAATCCAAAGGGAAGGGGCCCTATCAGAAGTTACCTGCAGGTCTCGGTGTCTCACCAGGAGTCTTTCAGGCTGGAAGGGACCATTTATTAAGGTGGCACTGCAGTGTCCCCACGCAGAGCCTGCACCCACAGCCACCCTCACGGGGCCAGGCTGAGCTGATGGACACGGCAGTTCAAACCTTCTCCTTCAGCGGGACACCAGATGACATCTAGTGGAATTTGTATGCAATGAGAGGAAGGGTGGGATTTAGGTTAAATCGCGTAATTCCACAGTGAGGCAGCACGCCTGGTTAACAACTAAACCATCCACTCTTACGGACTTCAAATATTCTGGAAAGGGAAGCAGATAGGTAACTTTCTGGGTATCAAGCTACAAGTGATGGTAGGGGAAAGAGCTGACACAGAGAAACAAATTGTAAAGTCATTTACAACTCATTAAATTTCAAATTTTTCATCACAGCATGGTCAAGAATATAACAAAATGTGAAATTAGCAACAAATCCTGCACCTAAATACCCTCCCTCTGTACAAGGCAAGGGAGGTTTGCAGATGTATTTTCTTCAGTTTAATAGTAAAAACAAACTTAGGGAGAAAACCCCAGGATGAGTTTATTTCCATTTTAAGCAATATCACAGCATTTTTAAATGCCTGTAACATGGAAAAGAAAATATTTGCACACAAAGTCATTGGTTACTGATCCTCAGCCATTGCTCAACTTAAATTTACGAAGATATGATCTTATATATGGTACCCTGGACATCAATTGATAGGAAAAAACCCTAAATAGTTCATTGTCATTCATTTTAATAATGAGATTTTAGATGAGTTTTCCTTTAATGCAAATAAAATTTAGTGCAAAAAATAAGATATATTTATGCTTTTGCAAAAGAACATGCATAAGCACATTTAAGGTTTTTCCAAATATATGTAGATCAAATAGTTAAATACTGGTACAAGTCACTAGAGACTATCAACATAATTGGGATTTTCATTCTGTAACTTTTCCAGAGTCAAAGTTATTAATATGGTGCTTTTTTCCTATTTTAAATTTAAGTAGTTCTACAAATAAGATTATTTATAGACATTTTTTAGCTTGTCAAGTTCTGGCCCTCAGATGCTTTAGTATATAAGTGCCTGTATATGAAGCATTAGAAATAGGAGGAGGCATGTGATAAACTTGAAATATCTCCCTATTATGATTATTTAAATAATCAACTCAAGTTATATTGCACAGATATTTGCTGCTGCCCACTCCCATTACAGAAATGGAACAAAATACTCCAAAATCCTGTGTGAAGTTACAGTGCATGAGATTTAATGAAATTGCAATCAATAGAAAACAGATCACAGTGATATTTGCCCTTCCCTAAGCACAGGCCAGGTCTCACGTGTGACGCTGCCCTGCTCAGACACGAGGTTCTGCTCTAGCTGAGCACACCACACGCATTTCCTGCCTAGCAGGACAGGTGCTGTGGGAAAAGGGATGTACATCTCACACACAAAGCCTGTGTACCAGTAGGGTGAGCTGCAATAAAATAAATGACTGTACTGTATTGTAAACTGCAATTTAAGTTCCAATCCTCCACAATTCACGCTCTGCCTGGGAGGCTCCGTAAGAGGAAAAGAAGATGAGTCAGAGCAGAGAGATAAGATTGAAAGAAATATCACAGCACACATCTGGGCTGTCAGAGGGAGCAGGGACATGACCAACCTTCCCCTTCCAACAGGGTCAGTCTGTGCCTTATAGCAAACTCTCAGAGATGCCAAGTCACAACCACCCCAGGAAGGACAGAAAGCCCTGCAGAAAGATCCCCTCCTGTGACTAATTTGCAGCGAGCAGCTGAGCTAGTGCTTATTCTCAAAGCCCCAGTATCACTACAAATGAGTCTTCCACTGACACAAACAGCAATTTCAGTGCTATTGCACTGCATGGCTCCTTTCAAACACCTGGCCAGAGAAGAACAAGCAAAACATAGATATGTTGAGTCTCAATTGAAAATGAAGCCATAACCTGGGCAACAGCTATGAGAAAAATGACAGAGGACCCCACACAAGTGTAAGGAGTTCAGGTCTAACATCCCTCAGGTGCTGTGCAATAGCAGGTTGCCCAAGTAGGAGCACATAAAAACTTGACACTGATGGGTCAGAGCAGGAAAAGGTTCCCCCAGAGCAATCCCAAGTGCTTCATAATGCTGCCTGTAAGAAGAAAATTGGTTTCAGTGCAAGGGTACTTGTGCCTTTTGTCTCATTTCAACATGGACTTCAGCTTTCACATAAAGAACTTTGACAAAGGGATGGAAAACATTACTCACAGGACTTGGACAATACATGCAAGATTTCAATGAAGTCAAGTACAGCTTCATGTCATTACAGCTGATCAGTAGAGATGTCAAGATAATTTCAGTGCAAACAGGCTCTATCAGTGGTGCATCAGAGCCCAAAGGAGCTTTCTCTCATGGAAACCACAGCCACTGTTTGCCTGTGATATGTATAAAAGAGGAGTCAGGCACCAGTATGAGCAGCATGGGCACAGACAATGCGTAGCAAGACCATCTACACTAAGAGAAAATAATGAAACAAAGCAACAGGCCAAGAAATTTGGAAAGCTACCCTTGCAAACGCAACTACTAAATGAAGCTTTTTGATCAAGGGAAAAAACCCAAGAGGAGTTTCTGTAAGTATGAGATTTTGCACTTTGAAATATTATCAGGAAAATATAGCATAGGCAGGGGAACACCTGGTTTTTCTCTTGGCATGTAAGGTTCTCAGCATTGCAAAGGCATTTGTGTTAGAAATGTTTCTGATGTATACCCAGCTTTATTTATATATATATATATATATATGAATGAATATTTTGTGTAATAGTCAGTGCAAAATAAGATGAATGACATTACATGGGCAATCAGAACTTTTACATAGCAGTTTCTCTGCTGAAAGTTATGCTGTGCACGAAAAGCTGTGGCATTTGGTAGTTTACAGATTCATTGGCACAGAATAAGGGTGCTGAAAAATCAAAATACACGTAGTAATTTGAAAGGTAAATAGATCATGTTCTTTGATGTACTAAATCAGTTTTCCTGATATTTCTCCAATATAAAATATAACAACAGTTAAACACGCATTTCCAGATCAGTACTGCTTATATCTTTTACAGACATGAATAACTCCAGCACTCAGATTCATTTATTATCAGTCAGGCAATTCCTTCTGCAAAAGAGTTGCAGCCATGTGACTTTGTGTTTGATTACCAGTCCTGCAGGAAGCACACAGGCCCTGCACATTAAAGAACTTGTGGCCTTGTTGCAATAAAGTCTTACAACAAGCAAAGAGAAAGGATACCACACTTTATAAATACTGGGTGAGAAGAGTTCCATGATTCAAGTCGCATTATCTGAACACTGCAGAGCTGTATGGAATAGTTAAGTTGTAATTTACCATTTACAATAGATGATAGGACACTAATAGGACACTCTGACAGGTGACAGGCTGCTCTTGTGGGGGTCAGACAACCCAAAACTAACACACTTCTCCAGGGTGTGGTGCAGCTTTCATACCACTCCTGTCTTATTTTAGGGTTAAGACCATTCTTAGCTGAAAAACACAACGTCAGACTAATTAAACATAGACTGTGCTTCAGTGGCAAGAAGATGTTCCAAATCAGCACTGGAAAAGATAAAATCAGCATGCTCTGTTCCTTGGTCTATTAGGAAATGAGTCTGACATAAAAAGAAGAGAGAACCACAAAGCCCTGGATGTGTACGCTTGGAAAATGTGTGTTCTCAACCAGCTGAAAGCCTCTAACTCAAATTAAAATGGCTCCTCAGAACAATAATATTTCCTTACACAAAAGTCACTTCATGCAGCCATCACCTGAAGAAAAAATTAATAATTGACACTTTGAATTCAGATGGAAGTAGCTGAATTAGATTACTTAATATTGCTTCATCTGATATTTCTTGAGCATCTCTGTATAGTAAGAAACCCACGTGAATTTCTCCAGGTTTCAAAAAAGCCACAAAGGCTGCATTTCATTCACCTTTCAGTGGATAGAAGATGAATGATTGCAACATGAAAACATCCAAAATAGAAGACATTGGTCAAAGTAGCCTAAAACTAGGTGATAAATAATAACCATATACCAGAATTTAAATGCATAGCTTCATCTTAAATATGGAATATTGTGTAGTTTTAAAAGATTGCTTTTAGGCAGAGGGTGAGATGAGTAAATACTAGTGGAATGATTCAGAAGTCAGAGACCTAGCAGAGAACATAGCACAGAGAATTCTGAAGCAGGCAGCAGGCAATGGCCACTGGCAGTCCCATAGGGCCGCAGGTAATGGGAGCAGGAGCTGCAGTGTAGCAGTTGGGCAAAGTTATCAAGTTTCCATACCCTGCAAGAAATGTACTGGGTAAGACTCCCATATAACGTAAAATTGAATATTGATGTCAGGGAAACAAGGAAAACAACACTAAAGGCAAATGAAAACATTTCACAGCTTCAGAAAGCTGGGAGACAGAACCTTGTCCTGTGCTTCACTGTGTGTTTCAGTTTGAAGGAAAAAATTGGCTGTAGGAATAATATGTGCCAATATGTGAAAGAAACTCCAAGTTTAAATAAATAAGCCTGTTTTGATTTCAGGCAGGTCTATACAAACTTACAGTCCTATGTAAACTCAGCATTTGGCATTGCTTGAAAGCCGAAGGAGAAGCACTAAACATACTCCATGTCACAAGAGATTTTTAAAATTTTGTCTTTTTAGACAAATATTTTTAACTGCCTCATTCCTAATAAATTACACCCTCTCTCATGGATATCATATCTAAATAAAAGCAAGTTTTATATGGCTTTTATTGACTTTGAGATACATGCTGGACAAATATCAGTGTTAATCTCAGACACTTAACAACTTACTCAGCATTGTCCAGTTTACATTGAGCTCTGATCTCTGATCCAGGTCACTCTGAGCTTTCAGGGTAAAAAAAGACTTCTAGTTTCATTCTGCTTTGGGTGAGGCTCAACCTTCAATCTCCTTTCATAACTGGAGAAGCAAAGAGGGAAAATGATGAACGTTTCTATTCTTCCCTGAGAGATATCCACTGGACTGCCTGGTAATTTTTTTTTTTTTTTTTTTTTAAGTTCTCATCTGTTACAAAAATATATTTTGGTCAAATGCTTCAGAAATGAAGATAAAGATCTCATAGATAAAGATCAGATGCACAAAAGAAGAAAAATGTTAGAACTCATTGCACTGCTATATGTAGAGTGAATCATAAGCTTTTACTTAAGAAAGCCAGAACTCAGCACAGCAGATTCAAAACTCACATATTTTCCATGTTTAGGAGAATGAGTCCAAATACTTGTTGGCTTTGCAAGATATTCAGAGCAGAAGAAAATGGGATCAGTTCTAAGTAAGTAAAGATAAGAATCTTATATTCTGCAGGACATGCAGCTGAGCAGGAGGAACAAACCCCTCAAAATTCACAGTGGAGGTTTCTTTGTAAGCTGAAGATCGTGCAAGAGAGGGCAACACCTTCACAAGTGCCCCAGGCAAGCCCCTTCCTGCAGCCAGTTCCTGAACAGCACATGGAGTGTCCTCTGGCTTATCCAACTGGGAACTCCTTTTACGTGACACAGGCATAGGCCCAAGATCAGCCCTGGGTTAAGCCCAGATTTGGGCCTCTGAGGAATTTGTAAGCTGGATATTTTGGGTCCACCTTTTAAACGAATTCAGGCCATTGGCAAAGGTTGAATATTCACGTGGTGCATATGAGACATGGCCAAGTGGCTCCTGCAAGTCCTCAGCTGCCACCAGGCTCCATGGGGGCCAAGCACTGCCAGGAATTTGGGGGACGTGTCCCAGTGGGGTGGGGGAGTGCTTCCATCCAAAATGCCTTCAGCTGGTATCAGATCAGACATGGAACTGATTTATTGAGACATGCCCTCCATGGCAATACTGAGGAGCACCTGAAGACCCCTGAAATGGCCATTTGGGTGAAGTCGGGTGGCAGAAATCCAGACAGTGTTCCCAACTACTGCACCATGGTGGTGAGGGGAGCCACTCACAGTGGAGGGTGTACAATATGCAAACAATAGCTCCCACAGGACGCTACAATTCAATTTTTTGAGTCCCAGGTATACAGCCTCAGTTATTTTTGGAGAATATTTTTTTTCAGTGTAACATATGTATTTCAGCAAATCCAATCATGTTGCAAATCAGTGCAGCAAGACGTTTACTATCAGCACAACAGCTATTAAAGGGGCATTAATACAGATCATCATAACCTATTCCCTTACTGCCCTTCATATTGTCCCGATTTTTAAAAGAAAGTAAAAAGGTAAAAAGGTTTTCCTCTGTGTCAGCTGCCCCATCAGGCAGGGTTCTTTCTGCTTCACAGATTAATGCTAAAGACAAATAATCAGAAATGGAAATAAGATGGCTCTCCTGCTGATGTTCAGTGAGACAGATGAGATTGTCACTCGTTCTATACAAGTGCTATTGCTGACAGGGGTGAAAAATTATCTGCGTCAGGAACAGCAAATATGACTCAGAAGTAGCTCGTAAGGAGAAAAAAAAAATCTCATTCAAAGAACTAGAGATTCTCACTCCCCATAACCACATGCTTTATGAGTTTTTACAGAGAGAAGGCTCATAGCTCACAAGAAGGGAAAAAAATGTCTTTTACTGGCAAGAGTTACTAGAGAGTTATTGATCCCACAGTTCAATAGTGGTAACATTTCTCTTACTCTGTATTTCTTTGACCAGGTCAGTCTAATCAGGAAATCCTGAGAAAATAATCAGCTAGTCACACCGGGTACTTTTTCAGAGAAAGACAGAATTATATCAAGTTATAAATAAATGGGTCATTAGCAATTAAAAAAGCTACAGAGATGCTAATGGCTGTTCTGCAGCAGAAATCTATAAAGCATCATGCAGCACTCATACCGAAGCCAATTTTGAATTTAATTTAAATTTTAAAAAAGCATTGTGATACTGAGTAGCTGTTGACAAAATTATAGCTCCCATGAAGGGCAAATACTCAATGAGAAGGGATCTTACTCCAAGTCTGGCTGACGCATAATGGAAAGCACCCACTGGAATACATCCCCTGTCCTTTCTTTTACTAACATAAGCATAAGCATTTTTTCCAAGTTACGAGCATTGGTGTCCTAAAACTGCAATCCCTGAAAATCAGTTGGTGTAAATGGAGCTACGTGCACTTAAATGGAGCTACTGCCCTCAAACATTTGTTTTTCCTTACATTGTTTAGTCTCTCACCTCACTACTTCCATGCTCTTTCCCAGAATCAGGCAGGAGACTCCTACAAGCTTTTGAACTTATTGCTTAAGAGTAGCAAACATGAAAGTAAAATCCGATTTTAGCCACCTCCAAGGGCTGCGCAGATTAGTAATAATGTGTCACACTGCATTGTAAACAACTGGTGAGAGATGGACGTCTCTTCCAGCTAAAATTGCATTAACCTTTCATTATTTACGTTATGCTTGGAGCTTCTATTCAGCTCTCAGACAAGTCAACTTAGATGTTAAAGGCCTTTAAATATTACAATAAGATCTTGTGCCCCTGAAGATTTTGCTACTAAATACATAAAGCATCAATATTTCCTAAATTCTATGATGATTCCTATCCCCAAAGAAGTTACTGTCTAGAAAGGCAGTACTTTTCTTGTGTTTCTTCTAAGCACAATTTAAATAAATAAATGAATGCCATTTCTAGAGGAATTACATGGAGCACCTTGAAATGGAACTGCATTTGTTACAGCAAGAAAAATATTTGTCTCAGCATAGTAAGCACAAGATCTGGGAGACACAGACAAGCCTTTTAAAATGTGAGTTTCATACAGCTCATATTTAAATTAGGGGACAAATTTTCAACAAGGTAAATAATTTTTCTTATACTTTGAGCCACAGCTAATCCTGCAATAATGCCCTCCTCTTTTTCTAAAGGGTGTCTTTGGAGGAAGTGCTACGATGGTCCCAGTCTTTTGAAAATCTGGTAACAAGCAAATGTAGGTAATTGTGTGTTTGCATCCCAGATGGATCGCTGGAAAAAATTCCCACAAAGCAAAATCAATAACTCATGCTGCATATTATATCCTGCCTTATACACAGCTAATGAGAAACAACTTTGTGTGACATGCCTAGCACGCCTTGCAGCGAAAACAAACAGAGCGTGCTGCAAATGCTGTCCCAAACTTGCCATTTCTGCAATCACGCATAATCCCTTTAAAGGCATGTGATGAGGGCATGGTTTATCTGCCACATCCCCACTCAGAGCACTGAATAGCAACTTATATTAGCAGAAAAGTGACAAAGTTCTCTTGGGAAGTCCTGTGTACAGCAAAGACACCATAAAGTGGCATATCTATACAGGGTAATGCCATGGAATGCAACTCCAATATTCAGGGATGGGAAGAACTGGAGCTGCAGTAGCAATTCTGAACTTCCCAATCCTGCCTCCCTCTGCTTCATACAGGGCTCAGAGCTCTCCCACATTTCTCATATGGGCAGCAGTCTGGAACATCACTGCTGAATTACGTTTTTTAAAATAGTGATGAAAAAGTTACACCACAGCACAAACCTCTAAAAATTACTCCTGAGGACTGGCATCATTTTCAAACTGCAGAAAAATTACAAAGAGCAAGAAGATTAACAGACAGCATTTGTAACTCTAAAGATTTTGCCTTTA
>QWTY01016045.1:0-10461 GCA_008033365.1 Pseudorectes ferrugineus
AACAGGTGGGGACAGTGACGGGACCCGGGGCAGGGACGGAGCACCGCCAGGCGGCGCTGCCCCGTGGCCGCCGAGCGCCCCCTAGCGGCCGGATGGCCGTTGCCCGAGGCCGCTGAGGGAGCCCGTGAGGGGGGAAGGAGCTGAAGGAGCCGGTCCGGGCGCTCCGGGGCAGCCTGAGGGGAAGAAGGGAGTCCTGGGGCTTCTCTGCCTCAGGCTGCTTCACCTCGGCTCGGCTCAGCTCAGCCCAGGGAGCCGCGCCAGCCCCAAACGCACCAGGTGTTGCAGTGAAAAGCCCCAGGTGCTCGGGGGCGGGGGGGCGATGGAGCTGAGGCGGGAAGATGGAGCCCTGTGGGTCCCCTCACGGGCAGCGCGCGGGTGGGGTCGATGGCTGAGAAGGACTTTCCCCATGCTGCGTGTGCCGGGGCCAGCCTGACTGAGGTGAGTGACATGGGGCTCCGACTTGGGGGTCTCCTTCTGCCATTTCCTTGCTGTGCCCCGTGGCCCTCCAGCACTAACCCCTGTGGCATTGGCCTGACTGGATGTGGCAGTAAGGCACCCAAGGAAATGGGGGTCCAAGTCAGATTTATTTTTCCTTCTGGGGATTGCATCATGCTGGACTTTACCCAATGCACCTCTTGCACCAGTATCCCCTGCAATATGACCATGACCATGACCTCCAAGGAGGGACACATGTCCACCGAGGTGCCTCCTCTGTGGAGAGGTCCAGATTGGTGCTCCATGAGGCCCCAAATGCTCTCAAATCTGAGTTTTAAGTACTACAGTATTTTTAAGTTATTTTTTACCCCTGAGGAACTAACTTTCCATAGGAATAGTAAGCCCATTTTCTGACTTGTTCTTCCCCACTGTCCTTTCTCCAGAATCAAGATGCAGCTGTGTAAGGAAGTAGCACAAGTCACTGTCATCCCTTCATCCCTTCCTTCTCATTCCTGTTGGTCAATTATACTGTTATTTTTAGTGTTTTATGCCTGTTGTTTTCCTTTACTGATACATGCAAGAGGTGTAAAAGACCCTTTGCTTGCCCAAGACTTTGCAGAGTGTGCTGGCATGACAGAATGAATCCCCAGGTTTGCCTGCAGATTTTTAGCTGAACTTACCTGGGTTAGAGGATGTTGCTGATGCATGTGGGCAGTACTGACAGTGCCACAGGCACAGGTTCAGTTGCTGGGAGAGGCTGGACTGGGAGCAGGCACAATCCCAGCCCTGTGACTGCTTAGTCTGTTAACACTGCCGTGGGGTGCTGGAAAACCTTCAGGGCTCAGTGTGCCCAGAGAGACAGAACAACTGCTGACTTTGGTTTTGCTTCCCTGGGCAGGCAGGAGGGCTCCTGAGTCTGCATCATTAAGTCTTGGCACATGAAAGTTAAAAAGCCTTTTTGGTGTTATTTGCACCTGTGAAAAATGTGACCAGCCATGGCACTGTGATAATGAATTGCTCTGAGTGCAGAGTGATTTGTGTGCCATGGCAGCATGTCTAATCCATAAATCTAGAGCCTGCATATCTTGCCTTCTCCTGGCTCAGGAATCCGCATGTCACAGATGCTTTCTTGCTCCACTACCCAGTGGAGGATCTGCTGGGATGTCGTTGAAGGGAGAACTGGCTTTCTTTCTGAAGGGAGACACTGTCCAAGAATGCACAGATGCTTTGAAGGGGAAGTAGCGGTGAAATATGGCAAAGATAAACACAAGCTATTAAGCTGCTGTGCAAATAATTTTCTAGTATCAAGGCCAATCCAAACCCACAGCATGCAGGGTTGGGCTGCCAGGCCTGCTGGACAGGCTACTGCATTGCCAAAGGTCCAGATGCTTCCAAGCAGTTCCTTTCTCTGAAAGTTACCAGGTTAAAGAAGCCTGGGAGACCAGACCAAGGTGTTTGCAGCCTCCACGATGCAGAGCTCCAAACCTGAAGTGTCTAAAAAGCAGGTCAGCACTTCCTAAGTGAAGGACCAAATGGCTGGTAGGTGACATTGGGGAAGGCACACTGCTTTTTTCTTCTTCCAAATGCCTTGTTTCTCAGTTATCTTCATGGTGACTTCTGCATGTTTTGCAGAGAAAAAGAAGGCTTGAAAGCAAAGCAAGCTGATTTTGGAGCCTAGAGAATTTTAACCCATAATCCCAGAGAGAACACATTTTTCAGTCCTTGTACCATATGGTGATAGTGGTCCTGTTTTGCTTCAAGATTGCTGCAGGCCCTTGTTTACAGATTGCCTGGGTCCATGTGACCCTTGGGAACGTGCCCCTGTTCTTTTACTTACACTTTCATAGGTTCTGCACCCTCAGGCGTGTGATGAAAATATCACATCTGTACACACAGGCAACGACTCGTTATCACCCACTGCAGGGCTTGGTCACTGTGACAGGCCGATTCCATACAGCACTTGGAGATTAGGCAGTGCTTGGAGATAGTATGGAGGAAAGTGCTGGGGAAGCACGGCACATCCCTCTCTCATGTAGTCAGAGCTGTGTGCTGTGCGTGTGCCCAAGTGAGAACTTTCAGTGGATGCCTGGGTGGCAGCCTGATCTGGGATTTGTTGCATTGTTTACAAATTGTAAGAGACATTTTTCATGGTCATGAATATGAGGATACCTGGCCTTCTCCAAACCCCTCATTTCCCTTCAGGACTGAAGCATGAAGGGCATCCCAGAGAGAGTGCCAAGAAAAGCAGTGTTGATTCCACCTCATGGGATATCTTATCTGTCCTAGGGTACATGGGAAAACAAATATTTTAGAAATGTTTAGAAGTGGCTTTTACTTTTTTTATGTGTATATTTGCATATGAAAACAGAGGCTTCCTCAGGTTCATAGGTCTGATTTTGGGGGGCTTTAATGGAGAGCACAGTTTAATTTAACAAGTTTCTGCAAAAGATTAGTTATCTTGGGGAAGCGCCTTGAAAGCAGCAGGTTGCAGGGTTAAGTTCTGTTCTGAAGATAGTGTGTGTTTACATACAGTTTGTCTAGGTAAACTTACATGCTCCCTCGAAGGACAGGACAGAGCACTACTGGAGGACCTAAAAGATTTAAGTGGGTTTAGTCCAAAAAACCTCCTCAAATTACCCTCTTAAATCTACAAGTATTTTTTTTTCTATTTCTTTATATAGCTCATGGTCTGCCTCTGCTCTGAAATGTTTGTGACAATTGAGAACAGGATATGCTGGGAGGTATTTCTTTGTATTTCCACAGAGGAAGACTAACCTGAGAGTTATGAAACCAGAATGCCAGGAATGCCCTCTGTGGGTACCAAATGGTTCAGGCTGTGTAGCCGATCTGCTGTCCTCATCTGTCACAGCTGTTTGGTGCCACATCAGCGCCATTCCTTTTGCAGGGGAGCAGCTGTGCTCACTGAAGGAAAGTCTGTCTCCAGAGCCACTACAGTACTGACATGTCACTGGGGCTTGCTCGGGAGAGGGCAGCAAATCGCTTTTAATCTCCTGTTTGCTTTGACTAGTAAAATACACACGAGATTTGGGCCTGGGAGAGGATGAAAGCAAGTGTGATGGGTGTCTGCCCAGAGGCTGACAGTGATGCTCCAGTCTTAGTTGCCTAAGCAGCTGACATTGCTTCTTGAACCAGTAACTACTAGGTAAAAAGCTCCTTTTCTTGTTGATGTTTCAAAGCATCAGACTGAAACAGAGAGGGGGAGGAAGGTGGTCATTATGATGCTGTGGCTGTGGTGGAAATAGGGTTGGTTCTCTGTGGGTGTTTAGTCTGATGAGCTTTGGAGGGTGGAAATCCATCCTTTGGCAGGTGGTAGAAAAAGCCCTTGCCCATCGTCACTGAGTGGTGAGAGCAGTGGATTTCCACTGACATTCCTATTCAAGATGGGAAGGTGCCTGGAGGATGGGTGGAAGGTAAGTGCTCTCAGAATACCGCAGGGCTATGTAGGACAGAGGGCTCAAAATTATTGGGGTTGGCTCTGTGCATCTGTGGGACACAAAATGCGGAGGCTGAACAGGCAGCTGTGTAAGCACACATGGAATTTAAATGCCCCTGCACTGGGAGGAGCTGTGGGGAGTTGAAATCTGGATCAAAGGACTGTGAAACACCAACATCTCCTGTTAGGACACCTAGCCCTTGACTTGGTTGTCTCTTATAGGGTATGATAAGGGATGTGCCTGTGTTTGGGGAGCTTTTTTCACCAGGAGCTTTTACCGCCAGCATTCTCAAGCTCACCAAGGGATTATGTGGGTGCCCACACTTGCTCTGCATCTCCATTACCTGATCTTTCAACACAGTGTTAGCAAGCTGGTTTTTTTCCCAGGATGAGACTTTAATTCCCTCCCATTGATCATGGCCAAAGAAGAGAGCTCAAATGGAGATTTTATTCCAGAAACAATGGCCCCCTTATGTGCTGTGTCGTGATCTCTGTGAATGAACCTGCTGGTGAAATGAAGGCTTTTCCCCGGGCTGTTTTGTACCTCTCACAGGTGAATCTTCATATTAGGTCAGCTGCCTTGATACCTGCAGGGACAGAGAAGGGAAGTAAAACATGAAATCTTTGTTCTGTGGGGACATGAGACAAAATGACAGTCAGTGGATCTTGGGCTTCATATTTAGTTTCCATAAATCCCCATGTGCTGCAGGGAATTTGTCCACATTAAAACCTGCGAAGTGGAGGACAATTTCCTTGTGCAGTTGTATGTGTTTTTCTGCCTTAAAACACTTCTCTCCAGGTCCAGCCCAAAGCTTCCTGCCTGGGCTGGCTGCTTACTTCTAACCAAACTGCTGTTGTCCTTCTTGCCTCGTCCTCAGCTCTGCTGTGAGCTGCTGCTTATTCTGTTGGTACCTGCTCTTCCACACCCTTCCCACTGCTGTTGGCATTTCCCAGGCTGTACATAAAATACAGCTTGCTGCTTTCCCATGGTTGGTTCTCCTATGGCTGAGCTGCACCAAAACCACCAAACTTATTAATTTGATCATCCAGTGCAGGAGGCTTTGAAAGCAAGACCTTGGTGTTCTTGATTACTTTCTCTCCTGTCATCCCCTCTTGCCACTATCCATCAAGAACGGCATTTTAATGATCCCTTTGCTTCTTTTCCTTTTTTCCTGAGACTTCAAAGAGCACAAGAAGCAGCATTGTAATTTCTGTGCTGCCTAAATAAAGAGAAACTCTCTCCAAGTGCTGCGTGTGAATTTCAGTGTGCAAATTCCCAAGCAGTTTCCAACAGCACATCAGGTAGTGTTTTATATTCTGTCCATTGCTGGATTTGGCCTGAGCAAAAAAAAAAAAAAAAAGACTGTATTGGTTTCTGTTTCTGTGTTGAGCGGAATAAAGAGATATGCTTACATCAGGTAAAGATGGAGAGACAGGGCATTGTATTGTCTGTAATTTGAAAATATATCATGAGATATCTTTTCCTGTGTGTATATCGGAAAGGAAGCTCCTCAGTAAGTGCAGAACTCTGCGGTGGTGTTCACGCTCTGGGAGAAGTCAGCTGTGGGTAAGGTGCTCTGTGTTGCAATAATCCAGTGGCCTATTTTGTGTTCCAGATGTGCAGGGAAAAAATAATTTGGAGCTGTAACTGCTGAAAACTTGTGAAAGCTGAAGGCAGTGGAGTGAAATCCTAGCCCTGCTGTGTTGTGCCGTTGACTTCAGTAAAGCCAGGGTTCACTGAAGGAGCCTTTGAAGCATGTGCTGGGCCGTGCACACAAACTGCCAAGAGGAATCTCTTTAAGAAGATCCCATGCAGGGAGGCCCAGTTGTGGGGCAAGAGCACTGGATTATGCATGTCTTGGTAGTGTAACATTAGTTATGTACAGTAAGGCAAGTATTTCTAAAACCACAGAAAGCATCTGAGTCCTGTCAAAATGAAAGAAAATTGGGATGAAGGTTGGGCACTGTATTCCCTAAACTTGTTCCAGTGATTAATTAGCTGTGGAAAAATTAGCATGTAATTTCAATCCCCGTTTGTGAGTCTCCAGCATTCCTACCTCGCCTTACCTTTATCTGTAGATGTCTGCAGGGCCCCATGTACTAGGCACTCTATGTTCCCAGGGATGGGAAATTGTGAAATCCATGTGGGATGGGAAATTATCTCAGATGTTTCCCATCTTAGAGGAAAAAAAAGTCTATCTTGGAAGTGATTCAGCTGAAACCCAGAGCATACAACTGGTGCATTCATCTTCCTGCTTACCCGCCTGCCTACTAGCAACACACTTGACTTTCTAAATGAAAAATAACTCTAATCCAAAAATTGGAGCTTCAGTATTTGTTAACTGGAAAACAGACATCTAAACAAGTCCACTGATTTATGTATTTTTTAATCTGTGTCTTAAAAATAGGTGCGTATACCAACTGTTCCTTGGTCGTGCCAAGTTGAGGGTTTCATGTTAAAAAAATAGCTCATGGAATGGTTTCCACCAGCTTTGTATCTTGCACAGTGAGGAGGCTCTGTCTGCTGACGTGTCTTTCATTGCTGACACAAATGTGGTGAGAGAGTGAACAGAAAGAGGAGGATGGGGTAAATGGTCTTTGTTAGTACAACCACCAGTGCCCTCATGGCCTGCTGCTGAGGGGAGGTGGCTTATGCCATGGAGCACTGTCTTCTCTAGAGCAATTCTCTAGCATCCTTGGGCCACGAGTGGATTCCCCCATGATCCTCATATGGAATGAAATGGGCCGCTCTCCACCTGGGCAGTTTCCCCTTGGCTTCCCTGAGCCAGGAAGGTCTGACCTGAGCTCTACAAAGATGAAGATGTCCCTGGCAGGTGTATGGAAGCATTCCCTGCTGGCTGTTCATTTTCTGCTGTGAGCTGCCTGGAAAAGGTTTCCTCGCTCAGCTAAGGAAGAACCTCACTGCAGAGCTGACAGCAAACAGCCCTCAGGATGAAGTCTGTGCACACGACCAGGAAAAGACCAGGAGTGAGCAGAAAAAAGGAGTAGACCTGATGGGCAGTTTCCTGGCAACAAGAGCTTGATCTGGGCCGATTACTGAGTATTTACAAACCCTGAATCAGTTGTTGCCTACTGAGCTGGCCTAGTTGTCTCCTCAGCAATTCCTACAGATGGAGAATGAGTGGCAAGAGTAATAGAGGATGGAGGATCTGGTTACAGGCTCAGAGAGGAATGCCAGGATTCCCTTGCCTGTCTTGGCGCTCGCTTTCTCTCCTCTTGCTCTGCCCTCCGACCTTTCTGGCTAATCCAGCCCTATTTCAGAGCACAGGGAAGCAAGGATCTTCTATTGGAGTCACTGTACCCAAGTCTATGCCAAGTTGTACATAAAATAAAACAAAATATATTTGAGCTGCTGCACTTGCAATGGAGAGGAAAGCAGTAGAACTTGTGGGCTGCCATGAGTACTTCATAGCAAAGCAGCTTTTGCAGGACCTTTGTGAGCAGAAGGAAAAAGCTGAAGTCTATTTTATTGAGTAGAGTTCTCAAGAAACTTAATCTAGAAAGTTAATCTCGGAAGCATGCTAAGTTTGAACCTCTGCAAGTGCTTTGAAATTTGTGAGTGAAAAATGCTGGGCAGAAGGAGAGGATATGTCTGGTTCAAAGCAGGGGCAACAGTATACCTCCTGCCTACAACTGGGCTATGCAGTAACTTCTGAAAAACTATTTCTTTGCTTTTGAAATACATTTGACTGCACTAAGTGGCATAGTGTTCTCAAAATGTTTTCCTTGGCTTGTCCAATACCTCCTGGCCTGTGTTCCTTCTCTTTTTCTTCCCTATTCTTTGCAAACAATTCCATTTGAACCTTACTTTCCTTTGTTTAGGTTTAGTATTTCCTTCAAATATTTAGGGCTGTGATATTCATCTTGAGTAGCAAGCCAAGGAATCACAGAAATTCTGTGTTAATTTCTCACCCTCCTTTTGCTACACAGCAGCTTCCCGGGGCAGATGGCTAAGCTCCCCACTTGCTCCTTATTCTATCCTAACATGGCATAAAGGATTTGGTCTCTTAGCTTTTGCATGGTGGGACACTTTAAAATAGCTCCAGGCACTGTTCATCCTTTTCCCTACCTTGTGATGAACCTGCTGTTTTAGGAAGTGTGAGGAACAAAATTAGTAAAATAATAACAGCTGTCTCATAGATCCTTTTCATGAATGGATCTTGGATGGCTTTGCCAAGCTGGATATTAGTTGTTACACCTATTGCAAAGGTGGAGAAACTGAAGTAGGGAAAGAAAGCCTCCTCTCCCAGAACACAGCAGCAGCAGAGCTGGGACTGAACACCCCCGCATTTCACACCACCTTCCTCAGAAGTGAGAGGGAAGGATGCACAGCCCAAGCTGTATCTTTTGCACATAGCTGTTCTTGCTTCCTTCTCAATAACTGGCACACTGGAGAAGAGGGACCATGTTCTCCTGTTCTTCATGGTTAAGCTAATTGCCAAGCTCCTTCTAGGTTTCAGTAAGTCAGAGGATGGAAGAGTTGGTGTTACAGGTTCTGGGTTTAGGAAGCAGTGTCTGTCTCCAGACCCTGGGCCTACATAGGCAGCTGCTGCCACCTCACAGAAGTCTTGTAAAACGCTGCCAGGAGTCTTCTCAAAATACTCAGATCCTAGGTACTTAGAGGAATAACAGGGAACAAGGGCATTTTTTCATGTGTGGTGCAGCTGGGAGCTGCTACACTGGGAAGAGATCTCTCTGACTTTGCTCTTGTTGACCATGAAATGTATCCTGCAGTCTGGCAATGTGCAAAACTAGCAATGGGAACAGAGGTCTCCTGTCTTGAACACACTTCAGTCAAGCATGCACAGAGATATGGGACAGTGTCCTCTTTCAGTTTGCAAAGGAAGCCAAATCCTGCTTTCATCAGGTCTGCATGGCCTTGGAGTAACTTCATTTCTTTGTTATGCCGCAGTGATGCACTTGGCTTCCCTACTTGTGAACCCCAACACCCACTGAGGAATGTATCTCTAAGCCCCATCAAGCCCTCAGCCATTTTTTCTGGAGGCTGAGGTACAAAGACACTTGTGATGCCCAGAGAAGGTAGGGCAGAGTGCACGCCTGCCTCATATGATAATGCGTCTCCACCTACGCCTGGCATGGCTGTGTTTTTCTAGCTCTTTTGTGGTTTTGTTGTTCTCCCCTTGCACCCACAAGACCCTGCATGGCTATAGCAATTGGCTAAATCTTTCTTGTGTTCCTCCCGCAGGACCCAGGCGCAAGCCCAGCCAAGCTTTTTATTCGTGTCTGCAGATAGACCTTTGCCCCTATGGTTTGCCTGGCCCTCTCTTCACCCGTGGCCAGGCACTCCAGTGCATGAAGCGGACATTTTCCAGCCCTGAGCTGCCAGAGTTAATTAACCCTCTGCTAAGGCCAGGCCAGACTTTCTGGGAAACTAGATCCATTGGGCTGTGCATTCCACAAGCCTCTCTTTGCCTGGCGTCTTGTGTATCTGTACAGGAAAAATCTATTTCTTCCTCCTTACTTGTGTTTTGGGATTGGAGGGGGCAGAAGCCTGAGGAAGAGAGAAGGGATCAAGTTCCCTAAGTTTCTTTGCTTTCATCAGCCGCCAGAAATTCGCCATGGGAGAAAACCAACCCAAAACTGCTGGACATGCCTTGTTTTTTCCTGGGCAGAGAATGCATGCATACAGTTTTCCCCACCTCCTCTTCCTTGTGGCAAAGTTGTCTTTGTATAAGTCAGCTGCTATAGGTTCCCAAGAACTGCTTGACATGACTGGTTGTCATGTTGCTGTCCATCTTAGTCCTTGCCCTCTGTCTTCCAGGAGGCTTGCCCCTGGAAGTGCCTTGCCACTTTCAGAGGAAAGCACAAGATTTTCCTCTGGGAGCTGTTTAATTTATGTGGTTCTACTGGCCGAGCCCCTACAGAATAATGTTCTTAATGCCATCACCCTTTGGGGTCATGGGGCCCAATCCCCCTCTGTGCCTTGAGGTTTCAGAGGTCCTTGAGGTACCATCCTCCAACAGCCTGAGGAGACAGAAGTCATGGATGGACTAGACTCTCACTGAGACATGCAGAGCTTCACTGGCTGTGTTCTTGGGGCAAACTGTAGAGTTGAGTGTTGAATTATTCCCTGGCTGATTTCTATCTTAAAACGAAGTACCCCTTTTGCACTGTGCCCCGTGCATCTTTGTGTTTTCAGGCTCGTACCACCTGTGTCCCTGTGCTTCGTCTCGTGATGAGTTAGTGCTGGTGCCAGAGGGAACAAACACGGGGTTGTTCAGGCTCCCAACACATACATGCCTGACTCCCGTCCGTATCGTGCTGTTAAGGTCATTTATCTCCTCCCCAAAAGGCCCTGCAGAACGCTGGCCAGACCTGTTCCCGTTAACTGTGCTTGTCTTTCCTTGTAAGAAAAAGGAGTGTAATTGTGTGGTCTTCCAAAAATAATAATTAAAAAGTATAAGCTTGCATGAAAGCATGTTATGCTCTGGAGAAAGAAAGATAGGGACCTTTTTGACTGGTGCTGAGGACAGGATACAGAAAGTTGTTTGCTTAATGTGAAAAAAGCCAGAATTTACCTGTATGGTCCA